>JANSMH010000149.1:0-64361 GCA_029299595.1 Grosmannia serpens
TCCATCCTCCCCCCCCTCCCCCTCCCCCCCCCCCCTCCCCCCCCCCCCCTCTCCCCTCCCCCCCCCCCCCCCCCCCCCCCCCCCCCTCCCCCCCCCCCCCCCCCCCCCCCCCCCCCCGCCCCCCCCCCCCCCCCCCCCCCCCCCCCCCCAAACCAACGCACCCACCCTTGCACCAAGAACGGGGTGGCAATACTGTCCGAGGGGACCTCGACAAGTGACGACACACCAAATCTGGGTAAAAACCGATCCCCGGTCTCCAGGACGGACCTGGCTTCTAGGGGACTTCTCGAACGAATTGGCAAGATACGAGTCTCCACCTTTGGCGCCACCTGGCCGGAGAAGAGCGCCGTGTCGCAGCATCTTCACGGCCAGCCAGCCACCCTTGTCTGCCATGTGCCCCCTGGGAAGTGGCATTTCTGGCCTGGCCACGTTTTCAGACGCCGATTACTTGCCAGATTCGCACTCCTTCTCCGGGCGCTCTCAATAAAACTGCTTGGCCGCTATCGCCCAAAGAGGATAATCGTTTCCCGGCATCCATGGTCTCCTGGCACAGCAGGCTGGACACTCGGCTGGACTTGTCAGCCCATCGAATACGGGGCGCTTCCACACGTGGCAGAGGACAGCATGGCCGGAACTATACGAGGCCACACCAGAGGACAGCGTCTCGGAACTCGGCCTCCCCCCATGGGAATCGTCACCTGCCCATCTTTTTGCCCATCTTCTTTGTCCAAGCTGCGGGCCGTGCTCTGAGCCCGCCCGCACATTGGCGCATGAAGCGACCGTACGCATCCGTCGTCGGTCTGCGATACGACAGGCCGATACGACAGGCCCGTCCGTAATGCGTTGCCCCGTCTGGGGAGAGTTAGCCGCCCCGTGCGGGCGAAAGGTCGCTGCCGGACAAACCGAGGGCTCTTTTTTTTCTTCTCACTTTTTTTCTTTCTTTTAGCAAATGCATATTCAGACACCGAAGAGTCGCCGTTCTCAGCGTGTGGAATAGTTGATGGAGTAATCGGATTAATGTGGGATGCTCATAGGCTGGGCGATGCAAGTGGAAAAAAACGTAAAAAGAGAAAAGCATAACGTAAAACGGGAACCGTAAAACGTAAAAACGTAAAAACTCGAGGCGTTGCGCAACACACATGCGTATTCGGAAAGAATGCCAGGAACCTCGCTGCTATTCTGGACAACGCCTATTAACCAAGGTACGCGCACTCAAACTATCTGCCGCCCGATGCAATGCTGTGGTATCGTGAGGCGCGCCGCCTCGCATGCTGCAGTAGACGATGCAACAATGAAAATATCCCCGTGCGTTTTGCCAAGAACCATTAGCCACGCCCTCGCTTGAGTAAGGAAAGAAGGGAAGACGGTAGTGTGGAGACGGAGGGTAAGACTGGAAAGAAGAGGCGAAAGAAAGGTAGAAGATGAATGCGAAAACGAAAAAGAAAACGAAACGAAAAGAAAAGAAAACGTAAAATTTTGAAAAAGAAAAAGTTGTCTCCGTCTCAGGCGACAAAAGGGCCGACTTCCAGCCGCTTGGGCGCCGGCTCCGACGAGGCGGCATCGTCGTCCTCGCCGCCCTGCATCGCCTCACCGTCGCCGTCGCCGTCGCCGTCGCCATACTTCTCCAGCCACAGCTTCCGCAGCACCTGGTAGATAAAGTGGTACTGCGGCTCTGCCTGCACCATGGTCCGCCGCTGCTCGCGCAGCTGGTTGACCGTCGTGAAGATGAGGTCGTTGGCCTCTGCCGCTCCCGGCGTCAACAGCGACTCGCCGACGAGGAGGCCGGGGCCTCTCCGGCGAACACCAACGGCCGCACCGGCCGCGCCGGCCGCGCCACCTGCCCAAGAAGCCGACGACGACGGCATCGACGCCTCCCGACTCCGGCTCCGGCTCTCTGCATCCTCTCCGACATGGTCGACGTCGCCGGTGCTCTTCTGCTGATCGCCGTCCCCCTCGTTCTCCCTGTCGACCTCGTCGGCCTCGCCGGCCTCGTCGGTCCCGTTCGACCCGTCCGGACCGCCGTAGTTCTCCAGCACGCCGGCGTCCAGCTCGCGCAGCAGATGCTCCAGCGCGATGAACGTGCCCGACCGGCCCACGCCGGCGCTGCAGTGCACGATGCGCGGGTTATCGGCGTCGGCGTTCTTCTCGGCCGACAGCCGCATCAGGGCGAAGAAGCTGTCGACGTCGGCGAGCGCCGGCACGCCGAAATCCGGCCACTTCTTGTACAAAAAGTGGTACACGACCTGCTCGTCCTCGTAGTCCTCGTAGTCGATGCCGGGCGAGCCCGCCTCAGTCTCCAGCTCCATATCGGCTGACGGCCCTGTCGTCGGCAGCACGGCAGAGGACGGGGAAGAAACCAGGGCGGGCGAAGAGGACGAAGAGAGCCGGGCAGCAGAGCCAGACGCAGAGCTGGACGCAGAGCTGGTGCCGTCGCCCACGGCTGCCTCGCCCGCTTCGACGGCAGCATCCATAGATGCTCGTCCGGCCGTCTTGCCACCCGCCGCGGCTGCCGGTGACGGCACGCGCGCCCTGGGCTGTCCGGGCTTGCGATGCACGCGCAGCAGTATGCGGCGCTGCTCGATGGCGCCGTCGAGCAGCTCGTCGATGGCGGCGCAGCGCACGCTGGCGTGGAAGCCGTCGCCAAACTCGTCGCGCTGGTTGATCCGCATGGGCGGGTCGTCGGGGTGCCGGGGGTAGTAGGGGTAGCACTTTTCCGTGGCGCCCTCGTGGGTCTCGGTCAGCATGACGATGACGGCGGGCGAGCGCAGCTGCTCGTAGACCATGCGCCACACGTGGTCGACCGACGACTTCTTGGGCCCCTGCATGGCGATGTAGCGGTCTGGCGGCCGCGCCTCGGCCGTCGTCGCCGTCGTCGTCAGCACGATGGGCGACGCGTTGATGTAGTCGACGCGGCCCGGCGGCACGCGCAGCCGCACGCGGTTCCGGTCCCACGGCTGGATGTTGGCGTAGCGGTCGAGCATCCGCAGGTGGTTGCCCGTCACGCGCGCCCACGGCCCCGCCGGCGCCGAGTTCTGTAGCCGATGCCGCTCCTGCCAGAGGATTTCCAGAAACCTGTGGTCGATCTCTGAGGGATCCTGTCAGAGAGGGAGAGAGAGGGAGAAAGAGGGAGAAAGAGAGAGAGAGAGCAGATAGTACACAACTCACCTTCTGGCGAAATGTCCAGGAACGGAGGCAGCTTAGGCTTGCCGTCCCGTGGCGGTCGGCTAGGGGTCAGCCGTCCCTTTGGTGTGGCGATGCTCGCAGACGGTGCTCGCGAGGAACGCGCAACGCTCGCTCTCGCCCCAGCCCCGGCCCCGGCTCCGGCCACGGCTCCAGCTTCGGCTCCAGCCCCTGCGGCCGGCAGCGTCGTGGGCGACTCGGGTTGCGAGACAGGGGCGGCCGTGTTGCCTGGAGGCGACTCGCGCGACCGCTTCGTGGACGGGCGGAGGAGGTCGCGAAAGGGAGAGCGCGACGAGCGTGACTGCGGCGATCTGCGGCGGCCGCGACGGAACGCCGAGAAGGGCGGCACCATGTGCGATGTGGAGTGGATGCTCGAGGCGTCGTCGTTGGCTTGGCCGGCGGAGGCTGTCGTGGATGCCGATGTTGTCGCTGCCGGCGAGGTCGACGTTCTCGGTCTCGGCTCCGTCCGAGTTGTCGTCGCCGTCCCCGGCACGGCAGAAGCTGCTTCTGGCACCACGGCTGTCGTGGCCGCAGCCTTCTTGTGGCGCCGAAAGTGGGAGAGACGATCCATGGCGAGAAGAGAGGGCGGGTGGGCAGAACGGGGAGAGAGACGGGCGGGAGCAGGACAGATGAGCCGTCGCTCGCGGCCGAACAATGCAGACAAAGACAGGCAGATCCAATAATGACAAAACGGTGAGAGGGGACAGGACAGAAACGACAGGCGCTCTCGTTTTCGTTTCTTTTTTAGCCCGCTGCGCAGTGAGCCAGACTGCCCCCACATTCGAGACGCCCGATCTCGTGCCCAGGCTGCGTTAGCGGGCCTCCCCCCTGTCAGACCTGCACGAGGCTATCCACACAGCCGACCTGTCGAGCCGCTAAGGATAAGATGACAGCTGGGGGAGGGCGTTTCTCTGCGCGTCCCCGAGGGCCGCCACGTGGGGGCATGCGTTCTTGTCTCTCTGCACGGACGATCACCCGCATGTGGCATGGAGAGAGGAGGGGTAAGGCGTTCGGTCGAGAAGAAGCAGCGGTTGGGAGGTGGCTAGGAAGACACAAGCAGCCGGGATTTGTTGGGCGATCGAATTTAGTCGACGCGACACCTGACCCGTCCACTCGCAATCTCTCTCCTCATTTGGGAAAGCACGGCGCCGATTGCGTCACGTGGGCTAGGCACCTGCCCGTGCATAGTGGCTGCAGCCGGAATAAGGCGGACAGATCCTAAATAACTATTAAATGGCCTTCTCTGTCAGATGCCTCCGATGACGCCCAGAATAAGGATGTCCCAATGCCGTTTTCTTCCGATATCGCTGTTCCGTCACCGTCTGTCGCCGTTGGTCGTCTGTCACATATCCCTTTTCATGTGGAGAAGTACACTGCGGACACAAACCGGCCACAGACGATATGCTGCTGGGTGCTGACCTTGCGGCCCTTGCCCGACGCACCCAGCCGCACTGTCGCGCGCGGGAGCAGCTCCAGCCTCTCCCGGTCTCCCGTCATGTCCGTGTCCGGCCTCTTCTTGTGCTGCTCTTCTGCCAGGACGTCCAGGGGACCAATGTGCACCGGCTCGCACTCGTTGTTCCGTCGGCCGGTGCCGAGCTGGCAGAACTCGTTGCCGCCCCACAGGAGCACCTCCGAGCCCCAGCTGGGCTCCGCGCTGGACGGCGCCGAGACGTGCGTGGCGTTGCCCAGCACGGCGCTCGCGTGCGTGGCGCCGACGGCCAGGCCGGCCAGGCCGACGGGCACGATCCTGCCCCTGGCCTCGCTGTACTCGGTCAGGCCCGACAGCGCCTTGACCTTGCTGGGGCCCTTGGTCGAGATGTGCGTCCACTTGCCCGTGCCCAGGTTGCCGTAGAGACCCGACCCACAGGCCCAGGTGTCCGCCTGGACCGCGTCGGCCGCGCCGGCGTGGACGCCATCCTCGGCATCCACCGTAAAGAAGGAGTTGGCGCCACCGGCCGCGATCGACGTCACGCGCCGCAGCCGCGCAGCCCCGTCGGCCTCGTACAGTCCCTGCACGGGCAGCTCCACCGGCCGGGCCTGGAACGGGATGCTGGGCACCACCGGGACGCCCAGCTGGCCGGCCGCGTTGTCGCCAAAGGCAAAGACGCGGCCGTCCCGGGACAGCACCAGCGAGTGGCGATCGCCCGCGGCAATCTTGGAGACGGCGATGCCGCGCAGTCCGGGCACCTCGTGGGGCTGGTCGATGGGCCCCTGGGGACGCGTCTCCCACGTCACCCCGGGCAGGCCGAGCTGGCCCCGTGCCGGGTAGGACACGAGGCTCGAGGCGGCCGAGAACACGCGACCCGCGGATGTCAGCAGCAGGCAGTGCTCCAGGCCGCCGCTCACGTCCACCACGCGTTCGCCCCACGAGAGCGTGGGCGTCATGATGCGGTAGCTGCTGGGCGGGAGGGGCGAGGACGAGGCCCCCGAGCTCCAGAAGACGCGGCGCCACCAGGACGGCTGCGAGGCTGAAGCCGCCGTCGACGCCGGAGAGGGTGCGCGGGACATTGCCGCCAGCTGCTGGTCCGACTGCGATGCCGGCAGCGAGTACACCGTCCCGCCGGCCGACAGGGCGATGATGCGGTCCTGTGAAAGAGCCACCTTGACAATGTCCTTGCCGGTCAGCGTCGCTGCCGGCTCCGTGGCCGTCGCCTTCTTCCCCCAAAAGGCCACACCCCACTGCAGCACGTCGCCCCTTTCTGTCACTGCCACCCCGATGTCGCGGTCCAGCTGCAGGTCGCGCAGCAGCTGGCCGTCGAGGGCTGCGATGCGTCGCGGCCTCTTGATCACCGTCTCCTGCGAGTCCGGCGCCACCACGCGTCCAACGTTGGATCCCCATGCGTACACGCCGGGCTTCTCGAGGCTCCTCCTGATCTGTCGGTGCTGTGGGCTGATCTCATCTCGGTAGTCCTCCGTCGTGCCTCGTGCCGTCTTGGCCTGCTCAAACTCCACCTCAGCTTTGGGAATCACCACATTCGGAGCCGGTCGCTCCTTCGCTATACTGCCGGAAAACTCGTAGGCATAGTATGCCGCGCCAGAGAGGACGCCGACGCCGAGCAGCTTCAATGCTCTGCTTCCGCCACCGCGCCGCCGCCGTCCGCCTCGCTGTGGACGCCGGCTGGGCGTGGTGCTCGCCCACCGAACTGCTGCCTGGCACGGCCGCGCCGTCAGATTGGGCAGAGCGCGAATCACTGTACGGATTGAGGCCATTGCAGACAGGTTTTTGGATGGTGGCTCTTTTTTCTTCAATTCTGCTTGCTTGTTGAGCTCGAGGTCTGGTGGCCATAATTTGATTGCTAGTGTGAAAAGTGCCGAATTCCCTGCCTTCTGATTTGATGGCGTCCCTGTCCGTCCTCCGAATTCTTGGCTCTAATTGCCCACCCAGCTTATTTTACTCAGCGTATGTACATCTGTAGCAGCACCCTGATAAGTATGAAGATGATTCCGAATGTGTTGACGGTAACGGTCCAAAACATCAATCTCGCATATAGTAAGTCGCCTCGCATATCGCTCGACGCCCTGTGCGCAGTCAGATACTTATGCTCTCTTACCAAACGCAGAGAGCAAGCAAATGAATCTTACCATTTAGAAAGAGTCACCTCACACTGTCGAAGACGGAGAAGCTTGTAGCTGAGCCTGAGCCCGTCGACCCTGAGGCCAAGGAGTTCCTCCCCGTCCGATGCCGAAGCAGCCTTGACTTTTACTTGATTGAGTTCTGCTTCCAGTAAGTCGACCAACTCTTTCAAGGCTGCCTGTCCAATATTGTCGGTGGTGTATCTCTGGGTAGTCTGTTTGAGCTCCTGCACGCTTTCACTCAAGGACGAGGCAACGACCTGTCCGGAGGCATTGTCGTTTTCCATTTTGAGAGCTGGTCACTTTCCAAGTGCTTGTTTCGAGAGAAGAGCTGGCAGTGTGAAAACGAAATAAACAAGAAACCTAACGCACATGCGTAAATGAAGAGATTTACAAGGACAACTGGGAAAGAAATGGAAAACTGCGTGCTCTCCATCGTTGTTTCCCATTACAGCCAAATGCCATCGCTCCTTCCAGTCTTTCTTAGACAGCTGTCGATGACAGAATAGGAAAGAGCATCCCAACACCGCCTTAGCTCCCAATGGGCATTCAAGCCCCACTAATAAATCCCCACATTACAGTCGTAGTGCCTTATGTTTCGTGTCCCCTGGCGTTCATTATAGCCTCTGGAGAGCGAACATCGCAACCTCCACCAAAAACGTACCAATTCGCGTTGCGCCGTCTGCTTGCCCCCAGAGGCACCAGGCAACTCCGCTGCGCCGCCTACCGCTTTATCTTGGTGAGCCGCCTCTGCTACAAGAGAGAGAGCACGTCTGGGTGCTAGCAATGTACGAGGACTCCTGGTACAGCTTTGTGCCGGAGCTGCAGCGCGGGCGCGGCGCCGCCCAAGGCAGCGGGCATCGGCGTCGAGAGTCGCTGCTACAGCAGCCAAACGTCAGTTTGACCCTCCGTCACGGATTGTCTCTGTCCCTTCTTTGCTGACCGCCGGTCCTCTCGCTGTGCAGGGCACCCTTCAGTCCGAAGATGTGGTCGAGCCGCTGGACAAGCTGCTCGAAGAAGAGTCGGACGACGATGAGGAGAGTGATATGCTCCAGGCACACGCAGCCGCGCTGATTGGACGATCCCGATCGTTTCCGCAACTGCGAAACGAAGAAGCACGAATACAAGCAGTCGCGGCGGCAGCAGAGGCGGCGGCCGCACTGAACGCGCCGGCGAAGACAGGCGGCGGCCGCGGTCGAGACGGAGCCAAGGAGAAGGAGAAGCAGGACAGGAGGAGGCATAGAAAGAAGAAGGTGGCGACGCTCGAGGCGCTTTGCATCGCGGGCGCGGAGGACGGCGTGGAAGGCAGCCTCGAACGGCTGCTGCAGAACGAAGTCCCGGCCCTTCTCGATTCCTACGACGATGAGCTGCTCGAGGCAAGCCAGCAGGAATTTACGTACGCAACAGTCCAGGGCAACGGCCCCAGGGACAGCCAGAGCAGGATCGCTGACAGGTTGTGCACGTTTCTAGGCTCTACAGAGACCAGCTGGAAATGACGGAGCGACACCTCGGCGGGCTGATCGACGACGCAAACGGGGCACTGCAGCTGCTTTCGTCGCTTGCGGACTCGTTTCGGACGGTCGAGGAGCAGACGACATCCTTCCAGTCGCAATGCAACGACCTCCTGTCGGAGCAGCGACGGTTGGAGAAGCTGGCCGATGAGGTCGGCACGGATCTGTACTACTATGCCTATGCCGACAGCGTCACTCGCCGCCTCAATGCTATCGGGGCCAGCCGGCTTGTCGACGACGAAGGGTTTGGGGAGATACTGTCGAACCTGGACGCCTGCATCGCGTTCATGACGAAACACGTAAGTGGCACTCGGGACCTTTGGACGGACGCACGAACAAGCCAGGCTGACGCCCCCCCCCCAGCCGACATACCGTGATGCAGAAACGTATCTGGCGCGGTACCAGTCTCTGTTGACCAAGGCTCTGCATCTGCTCGAGGTGGGCTTCAATTCCCGGCTGGAGAAGGTGACGGCGGAGCTGTCGAAGCAGATCGCGGCGACGCAGTCCGAGTCGGCACAGCACGCGCTGGCCTACGGCCGGTTTGAAGAGCTGCTGGTGGATGGGTCATACTCGCTGATCCCCAATGTGCAGCTCGTGATGGGGAAGTCATACGACCAGGCCGGTGCGCCATGTTCTGCGCGCCAGAGCTTTGCCACCTATGTCAACACGGCCAACAATCTTCTCCGCACATATCTGGGCTGGCGGGACCAGAACCTTCGGACCATTGTGCACAAAGAGACGGAGGCCTTTCGCACCGAGGCCAAGGGCGCAGCGACCGAGACGGCATCGCGGAACTTTATCAAGCAGAGCTTTGAGCGCTCCCACCAGGAGGCGCTGCTGTTTGTGCGGGTGTTCGCCATCGAGCCGCAGTACAGCACACTGGCCGAGTCGGCCTTCATGACGATACGGGCACATCGCGGCGAGCTGGTCAACGCCATCAACATCGCGCCGCTGGCCACGAGCCTGCAGACGGCACTCTCGGCCACGGGCGACCTGTCTGTCACCTGCAACGTGCTTGGGTGGGTCACGCATGAGTACCTTCTTCTGGACTACGAAGACGAAGACGAGGACGAGGACGAGAGGACGGCTCTTGCAACACACAGCCGGCAGCTAGCAGCTCGGCTGTTGACAGAGCACCTGTGGGCGTTTGCCGATGCGCTGTTCGAGGCGGAAATAGCAAAGACGATCACGAAGGCGCCGGTGGTGCCGGAAGCGCTGAAGATCGTTTCTGCTGCCAACGGTCACGCATCGTCACAGGCGTACCCACCAGTACGACACGCGCTGGAGCTGCTGATCAAGTTCGACCAGGCCATGCCCAAGGAGCGCTGTGTAAGTTGTCCCTGAAGGATGCGCAGAGCAGAAGGGAAGGTCGGGCAACGCTGACGATGGGTACAGCAACGAGACAGTCCAGTGGTGTTCAAGATTGTCAAGGAGACGATTCTGGGGCTGCAGCGGGCCGAAGCACGGATCAAGTCGAGCCGGAGCAGCACGGACGTGGACCTGTTCATGATCAAGAACCTGCTGATCCTGAAGAACGAGCTGCTGTCGCTGGAGATTGGCGACATCCGCAGCAGCGGGGGCATGCAGCACTTTGGGCAGATCTGGGACGCTCTGAGCATGGCGCAGAACCTGGTGGGCTATTTCAGCACGTTCATCCCGGGCACCTCGCTCTGGTCGCGGGCCACGGGCGCGGTGTCGGGGGGGATGAGCGGGGCGGGCGAGAAGGCGTCGACGCCGGGCAGCTTCTCGTCGTCAGCGACAGCGGCGGCGGCGGCGGCAGCAGCGGGAACAGACCAGGACGTGAGCGAGCAGCTGGACGAGGCGCTGCGGCGGTCGATCACGGCCTTTACGCAGCGATGGGGCAAGCTGGTGCACGAGGCGACGTCGGGCAAGCTCGGCGGCAAGAATGTGGCCAAGATCGAGCGGGAGCTGGACGAGCTGCTGCAGTCGGCGTTCAGCAGCCAGCCAGAGGTGGTGGCCAAGCTCAAGGAGGCGATCCAGATCCAGGCGCAGGCGCAAGACGAGCAGAAGGGGAGCAAGATCAGCCGCGTATGAGCGGCGGCTGTGGCATGGAAGGATATGGGCAGAAGTGCATTGTAGCTCATAGATCTAGCGGACTGAATTGAAGTTTAGATGGGGTGGCGCTCTTTTCTTTTTTTTATTGTTTTGTTTCTTTTCTTCTCGGTTTCTTTTTCCCTTTCGTCTTTCTTCTATCTTTTCTTTCTTCTTTTTTTTTTTCTTCTTCTTTCTTCTTTCTTCTTTCTTTTTTTTTTTTTCCTTCTCTCCCTCTTCTATCCTCTATTTCCCCCTTCCCCTGCAGATCGAGCACGCAATTATTCAGTGGGGCAACAGTCGACGGATATCGCAGCCAAGCTCCGGTCTAGGAAGGCGCGGGTCCTCCGTCCGGCGCAACTACCCCCCCTTCCCAGCCGCCCTATTATCTGGCGCCGATTTTTCACGTTTCTGCGACGGCTTTCACTGCGGCCCATTCGCCTTTACACCGCCGTGTTGCGACACATGCCTGTACGCACGATATGGAGATAGCGTGCAAGACAATAGTGTCATAGTCTGTTTGGCGTATAAAGGCTCTCCAAGTGCAGTGGGCGCATCTAGAAGACGCATAAACACTGCCAGCAGCAGCATTTGACGCAGCACACAAACGACACACACACACACACGACACTAGACACTCGAATCACGACACACGACACACGACACACGACACGCGACACATTGCAGCCATGGCGGACGAGGCAGGCATCCTGGACGAGCTGAACCACGAGGGCAGTGCGCTGCAGACGGCCAAGGATCTGTTTGCGGGTGCGGCGGGCGGTGTGGCCCAGGTGCTGCTGGGTACGTGACGGACGCCCGTTGCTCGTTGCCAGTTTCCCGTTTCCCGTTTCCCGTCTCTCGTTCGTGGCGGATGCTGACCGAGACCTCGCAGGCCAGCCGTTTGACATTATCAAGGTGCGGCTGCAGACGAGCACGGCCTACTCGGGGGCGGCAGGGGCGGCGCAGGCGATCTGGCGCGACGAGGGCCCGCTGGCGTTTTACAAGGGCACGCTGACGCCGCTGCTGGGCATCGGGGCGTGCGTGTCGGTGCAGTTCGGGGCCTTCCACCAGGCGCGGCGCTGGTTCGAGGCGCGGGCGACGCGGACACGCGGGCGGCCGCAGCTGACGTACGGCGAGTACTACGCGGCGGGCGCGTTTGCGGGCGTGGCCAACGCGGGCCTGTCGGGGCCGATCGAGCACGTGCGCATCCGTCTGCAGACGCAGCCGCACGGCGGCCAGCGGCTGTATGCCGGCCCGGCCGACTGCGTGCGCCAGCTGGTGGCCCGGAGCGGCGGCGGCCTGCAGGGCGTCGGCCGCGGCCTCTTCCGCGGCCAGGCCGTCACCGTCTGGCGCGAGGCCCAGGCCTACGGCGTGTGGTTCCTGACCTTTGAGTGGCTCATGAACGCCGACGCCGCCCGCAACGGCGTCGCGCGCAAGGACGTGCCCGCCTACAAGGTCGCCCTCTACGGCGGCCTCGCCGGCGAGGCCCTCTGGCTGGCCTCGTACCCCTTTGACGTCGTCAAGAGCAAGATGCAGACCGACGCCATCTCCCCCGCCGACCAGCGCTACCGCACCATGCGCGACTGCTTCGCCCAGATCTGGCGCGCCGACGGCTTCCGCGGCTTCTGGCGCGGCCTGGCCCCGACCCTGCTGCGGGCCATGCCCGTGAGCGCCGGCACCTTTGCCGTGGTCGAGGCCACGATGCGGGCGATTAACTAAGGGGGGGGGGGGGTGGCAGACGACGGACGAGAGGAGGAGAGAGGAGGAAGACCATGAGAGGAATGATAACGAGGGAAGATCACGAGTATAAAGACACACTGGCTGCTGCATGCACTTTCCGTTTCGGTCTTGCCTATTGTAGGATGCATTACGGTCCAGTTCGCGTCACGGTCACGTGCACCAACACGTGCCGTCCTCCCTGCCATCATGCGCTGCTCTCCACCCGTCGCTGCAGGATCAGCCGCGCGTTGGCCGGCGTCAGCGTGGCCAGTCCCAGCGCCTGTAGCAGCTCTCTGGCCCCGGCGTTGTCGGTGAAGACGCGGTCGGTCGCCTGCTGGAGCGTGACGGCGTGGCCGTCGTCGCCGGGGGCCACGGGCAGGTTCAGCAGCTGCAGGCCCTCGCGCAGGCCGCCGAGCGCGGTCGCGGCCGAGTGCGGCACGTGCTGCTCGGCCAGCGCGGCGACGGCGGCGACGTCGCGGGCCAGCTGCGCCGCGCCCAGCGCCGAGAACGTCTGGGCCACCAGCACCTCGCTCCACAGCAGCTCCTGCAGCTTCTCGAGGGCGCCACGCACGACGCGGCGCAGTGCGGCCGTGCCCAGGGCCCGGGCGAGGAAGTCGAGGTTGCGTCGGATGACCTAGGATGTTAGGGGGAGACGGGAGACAGCAGATAGAGAAGACAGAAGACGGAGAAGACAGAAGACAGAGAAGACCAAAGACACAGAAGACAGAGAGAGACCACCCACCCGTAGAGGCTCGTCCAGTTCTGCCGTGATGGCCAGATCCGCCGGGTCCACGACGCCACCGCCAGCGCTTTCGGACACCGTCGTCCACTGCGTCCGCAGCACGTACGGCCGAAAGGCCTTGCGGTGCGACGCGGCCAGCGCGGCCACCAGAAAGTCCTGGGCCGCCTTGCGCCGCTGGCTGAACGCCGCGATCATCTCGTCAAACAGCGCGCCGTCGTCCGTCCTCTTCGCCGCCCGCACAAACGTGCGCTCTCGGCCCGGCTGCTGGTCGTCGCCCGCGGCCGCCCGCGTCTGCAGCTCGTCCCACAGGAGGATGAAGAACTGCTTAATCAGCACACACCCCCCCCTCTCTCTCTCTCTCTCTCTCATGCCATTCCCCCACTCACTTCGTCATCGCCCACGTCCTGCAGGGTGTGGACGACGTGGTCGGCGCTGCCGTAGACGCGGCAGAGGGTCTCGAGGGCGCCGGTGCCGTCGAGGGCGGCCAGCTGGTCGCGGGTGACGCCGTGGAGGGTGCGGCCGACGGCCGAGGTCATGGCGGCATAGGCCTCGAGGGAGCCGCGCAGGCGGTCGTCGTAGGCGTCGAGGATGGTGGCCTGGATGTCGACGAGGAAGCGCAGGCGGTGGCGGAAGAGCCGCACGCGGCGGTACTGGCCGGTGACGGCGTGCAGCAGGTCCATGACGCGGACGGCCGCCAGCGTCGGCTTGGAGCGAGCCGCCCCGGCCGGGCCCCGTCCGCCGCCGCCGCCGCCGCTGCTGCTGCTGCTGCT
This sequence comes from Grosmannia serpens, assembly GCA_029299595.1. Classification (NCBI taxonomy): domain Eukaryota; kingdom Fungi; phylum Ascomycota; class Sordariomycetes; order Ophiostomatales; family Ophiostomataceae; genus Grosmannia; species Grosmannia serpens. The sequence continues at coordinate 13,548 of JANSMH010000149.1, forward strand.
GCTGTAGTCGTAGTCGATGGTGCGGCCGTCGGGCGCGTCGACGATGGCGCGGTAGCGCGCCAGCGCGTGGTCCTTTTCGGCCTGCAGCCAGGAGCCAAAGTGGGCGTCGTCGAGCACGTCGGCGGCCAGGCCGGGCCAGCCGGCCGTGCCGCACCCGCCGTCGTAGCCGAAGCGCGTGCGCAGGTCGTCGTCGAGCACGTGCAGCTGCACGACGAAGCCGCACAGAAAGGGCGGCGCCTGCGGTTCGGCCGTCGCCGTCTGCTGCTGCTGCTGCTGCTGCTGTTCCTGCAGCTGTTGCATCGCGTACGCCACCGTGAGCCCGACCTTTTCGCGCATCACGGGCAGCAGGGCGGCAACAAGGGCACAGGCGGGGTCCGCGTACAGCGACGTGGCGGCGGCGTCGGCGGCGGTGCCGGCAAAGCGCGCGGCCAGCAGGTCGGCGAAGCTGTCGCGCAGAAAGTCGGCCCAGGCGGCCACGCGGTCCAGCAGCCAGGGGAAGCACACGTCGGCCGTCTGGCGCGGGTCGGCCGTGCGGCGGCTGCTGAGGAAGTGGTAGCGGAACTCCTTGACGAAGATGGCCGCCATGACGTCGACGGGGAGGAGGGGGAGGGCGGAGGGGAGGGCGGAGGACGAAGAGGAGGCTGCCTCGGCCCGCTGCACAATCTCGGCCGCCTGCAGGTCGACCAGCTTGGCGAACACGGCGCGCCACGACTCGTCGGCGCGCACGGCCGCGTCCACCTGCGGCCAGCGCCGCGCGGCCAGCACCGCCTCCAGCTCGCCGCGCATCGTGCGGTTCATGTCGGCCCAGAGCCGGTCGGCCACGGCGGTCACGTGCGCAGTCACGTGCAGGCCCGCAGCCTCGTCCTGCGGCAGCTGTTGCTGGAGCTGCTGCTGGAGCTGCCGCTGGAGCTGCCGCAGCCGGCCGTACGGCGCCAGCGCGGCCCGCGGGTCGGCCGGCAGCGCGGCCCTGGCCTCGGTCGCCCAGGCCGCCACGTCGGCCAGCAGCCGCAGGTACTGCAGCGCCGTCGACACGCGCCGCAGCTGCCCCATCGGCGCCTCCAGCCGCTGCACCACCGCCTCGGGCGCGTCCGACGCCCGCACCGCCGCCAGCCGCCCGCCCACGGCCGCCTCCAGCGCCGCAAACTCGCCCAGCTGCGCCGCCACGGCCGCCTCCTGCGCCGCTGCCGCCCCCCGCGCCGCCGCCAGCGCCGCCGCCGCCCCCTCCAGCTGCGCCTGCAGCACCGCCTGCTGCGCCGTCGCCTCCGCCAGCAGCGTCCCCACCGTCTCCAGGTCCGCCGCCGACTGCAGCTTGTCGTCCAGATAGTCTTCCAGCCGCGCGTCCGGCTCGCCAAACGGAAACACCACCGTGTCGTCTGGGCCGTGCAGGCTTGCCCCTCCTGCTGCTCCTGCTACTCCTGCTGCTGCTGCTGCTGTCATCGTGTCCGCAGGATTCATTATCTCGTTCGTCCTGGGAACTCTCTGTTCCACGGACATGACTGTGGCATCTCGTGATCGTAGGCGGCGCGTCGGAGGGTGGATGTCACAAAACGGACGTCGACAATTGCGATGCTGAAGCTCCACCTGTCAATTAGCTACCCTTAGCCTGGAGCAGGGCACCATCGTTGTATCCATCATATCACTGTATCCACTTCTATGCATCACATCACATGACCCGAACGAACCGTGACGCCTTTTCTCAGCCTCCAAGACATACGTAGCTATCGGGCATACAGGCACCTGTGCCCCAAGAGTGATGCCCGTACGGATGCCAAGTGCCTATAGAAGTACATGCTCTGCAAAGAAATGCTCCGTTTCCGTCGTAGACAGCCAGTCGTAAGAATACTGTCCCGAGAGTCCTTTCCCTCCCTCTCCTCCTGCCTCACTTCTTAAACGTCGCCGACTTGCCGTTCTTCTCGAAATGCATCCGCCTGGCGCCCTTGGGCCCATCGGCCCCCGTCTTGGTCCGGTACGGGTCGTACACCTTCTTCCTGCCGCCGCCCGCCTTCTGGTCCGTCTTCTTGGGGTGCATCACCGACCCGGCCGTGTCGTAGTTGAACGGCACAAACTCCTCGCTTCCGACCGGCGCCCCCCCGTCGCTATCTGAAGTCTGCGCCTGTCCGCTGCTGCCCTCGCCCTCCTCGCCTGCAGCCCCGCTCTTTGTCTTTGTTCCTGCCTTGGCCGCCTTGACCGCCTTGACCGCCTTGACCGCCTTGACCGCCTTGCCCGTCTTGGCTGTGCCTTTTGCCGGCGCCGAAACGCCGCCCTTGTTGGCCCCCTTCCTGCTCTTCTTGCCGCCCTTGAGCGTGAACTCCTCGTCCGAGGATGACGACTCCGACGACGACTCCGACGACGACGACCCCGAAGACGACGTGTCGTCCTCTGCCGCTGCCGCCGCCGCAGGCACGACTGCCGGAGCAGCCTTGACCACCGGCGTCCCGGCCGACTGCGGAAACGCAATGTAGTCCTCCTCGTCTCTCTTCTCCGTCCTCGTCTTCGCTGCCGTCGCCGTCGCTGTCGGCTCGGCTGCCGCGCTGAGGATGCCTGCCGCCACCGCCGCCTGCACAAACGAGAACCACGGCGTGTCCGTGTGCACCCCCGTCGCCGCCTCGTCCTCGCCTGCCGCCTTCTTCTTGCTGCCGATGGGCGTCGAGCCCCAGAGCTGCGACACCCCGCTGCGCACCTCGCTGATGTCCGGCAGCTTCGCCAGCTCCTTGGCGCGCTCGGCCTCCCGCGCCTCCCGGCTGGCCCCTGTCCCAGAGACCTTGCCCAAGGCCGTCTTGGCCGCCATCCCCACCGCGTCCGACCGCAGGAACTCGGCCGAGCTGGGACCGCCGGCGCCGCGCACCTTGGCCTGCTGGATCAGCAGGAAGATCTCCTCCATCGACGACTTGGTCTCGCGCGCCGCGTTGTTGAGCAGGCTCCACATCGCCTTGCGATCCGACGGCAGGATCCGCGCTATGTCGCCCACCGACCGGATCGGCATGATATACCCTGGGCTCTCGTCCAGCTTCCGCGCCAGCTCGTCCCGCCACCGGAAGAGCGCCTTGAACACCGCAAACTGCTCGCCGTTGAGCGCCGAGTACGTCCGCATCAGGACGTTGAGCCAGCCACGGCTGCCCAGCCCCGTCTCCGCGTCGCACAGCGCCGCCTCGTGCCGCAGCAGCGACGTCTCCTTGGACTTCCGCAGCACGTACTCTGTCAGGCTTGCTTCCGGCAGCAGCTTGCCTGACCTTTCTGCGAGCTCGTTGCGCACCATGTCGTAGACGTACAGCAGAAAGTGCGTGTCCGACCGCGCATAGTAGAGCATCTCTTCCGGCAGCGGCCTGCGGGTCATCCATGTCAGCAGCCGAACGACGGCACCGTCACCTTCCAACTTCTCCGCGTAGAACTCACCGGATCCGCCAGTCGGCCATCTGATACTTCTTGTCTGCGTCAAAGTCGACAAACCGCTTCAGGAGATATGCCAGGCTCCGCGCCGGGTACTCCAGGCTGTCGCAGGCAAAATACGTGTCAAAGAGTCCCACAATGTACAGCCCCAGATCCCGCTGGAGCCAGACTATGTCGCTTGTTGCGCCGTGGAACACCTGCCAAGGACCCATTGTCAGCCATCCACCATCCATCACAACAGCCACCGCGCCGTCTGCTTACCTTGATTTTCGTCGGGTCTGCAAACACCTCGTTGAGCATCTCGAGCCGATGGCGCCATGGCTTCAGCGTGTCCACCACCCAGTCCTTCTCGCGCGTGCTGATCTGCATGAGCGACAGCAGCCCCGAGTACGTGCGGAAGTCGTGGTGCTCCAAGTCGACTGCAATCACGTCTGCCTGCCGCAGCTCCTCCAGCATCGCCTGCACGCCCTCCAACGTGTCGACCCATATCGCCGACGTCCCTTCTGTCGGCAGGTATCGAATCGGCTCGCTCTCGTGGTAGACCGCGTCCGGATACCGCATCTTTGTGATTTCTGTCTCGTAGGGATGTCTGTACCTGTACGAAGAAAGGAAAAGTGCGTCAGTCAAAACATCCCTCTTCACAGCTCATCGGAACCTATTTCTTACTGCACGGTTTCGTTCTCGTCCACAAACGTCGTCAGGCTCTGGGCCAGCGGCACCGTGGCGTGTGGCTTGCTCGAGAGCAGCGGCTTCCACGGTCCCTTGTCGTAGTTGTCGGGCTTGTGCTCGAAGAGCTCCTGCGGCTTGGCGATGTTGGCCCGGCGGATGGACCAGTCCAGCCTCTCTGTCGTCGGCTTCGGTTTCTTGGACTCGGGGCCCTGTGAAGAGGAAAACGCCGAGGTTAGCTATCCAGGCCACCAACCAGGGTTCCGGAGCTGCTCCCGCTTCCGCCCGGCTCACCACTTCAGTTGTAGGTGCATCCTTGCGCTTGAGCATGCCCGTGTACTCGTCGAGGCTGGTGTCGGCCTTTTCCAGCAGCGCGTCGATCACGTCGACCACACCCTGCCAATTGAGGTCCACATCGTCCGCGTCCTCCAGCTCCAGCGGCGCCTTCCTGCCAGTCGACGCAGCCGACGACTTTAGCAGCTGGTTGGTGAGGCGCAGGAGCCGCGCCGCATTGTCATCGAGCTGTGATGCGACGTCAGGGTTGACTGTGCGCTGAAACGTCAGATCTTCGCTCGTGATGCTGTTGGCGCTGCGGTTGACGGCGACCAGGGCCGCCTGGATCTTCTGCTGCTGCGACCGGAAGTCCTCGGATGCCTCCATCGCTGCGTTCGGCTTGTCCTTCGTCTGCGTCTTCGTCTTTTTTGCCGTCTGCCGTCGGTTGAAGAGCAGTGTGGATGTCCTGCTTTTTTTTTCCTCTTGTAAAAAATGACGGCAGATCTTTCCCACCGCCTTTAACTACTATTACGGAGTAGAGCGAGAGCCCCACTCCTAACTGGTCGGTCCACTCCAACAGCAAGACACGCCTGTTTCCCTTAACGGAAGGAACGTTCAAGATGCGGTCGATGAAATCACGGGTTTCTCTTGGGCTGTTGTTTATGTGAAGGCTTCTTACGCATAGATCGCAAAAGTAAACACATTAAAGCTTCTATTTCTATGACAGCATTAGAAGCACGTTGTTAGCAGCATACAGAAAAAGCAAATGTTCCAAACATCCAGACGCAGAGGTACCCCCAAAGCTCCCCGAAAAACAAGGACTACAGGTTTTATGTGCTATTAAGATACTATTATCTGAAAGAAACTCAAAGAAAGGCGTGCGTCTTTACGCACCCACGACCCGAACAGACGCCGTCACCGTTGCCGTCACCGTTGCCGTCACTGTCACGAAATCCGTCACAGTGTCGTGCACGCTGACGGTTTCTGTGACTGTGGTGGTTACACCTGTCGTCACTGCTATTGCAGCTGCTGTTGTCGGTGTGGCTGCCACGTTCTCCGTCACCGGGATGATTGTCAGAGGGATGGAGATGGGCGAAAAGGTCGAGGACGGCAGCTCCGTGACGGTTGTCGCCTCTGTCACGGTCTGGGCCTGCGTCCGTGTGGTCACGGACGGAGTGGCCACGGTGACGGTCCTGGTAGCCGCCTGTGTGATGGCTACCGTAGACACAACCGGTGTGCCAACGGTGACGGTCGTCGTGGCCTCTTCCGAGGTGGACTCTGCGGCCGCCGAAGAAGCGGTCACGACGACGGTCATGGTGGTCACGCCCGCGTGGCTCACCGAGGTGGAGGACGCGGCGATGATGTCGGACGTGTTGACCGTGGCCGTGGACCTGGCCGTGCTCGACGTGGTGGTCGTGTCGGACGAGGAGAGGCCCAGGATGCTCGCGGCCGTGATCGTGTCGACGCAGCCGACCAGCACGCCGCTCGTCACGTTCTCCGGGACGGCATAGCAGCTGGTCCCGGAGCTGCAGGTCGAGAGGAGCACAAACTTGCTCTCGCTGGCATCGCACTGCATCAGGTTGCCGTCGATGCACGCAGCCTGGCCGCTGGAGCAGGCCGTGGACGTGGTCGTGAGCGCAAACACCGCGTTCAGGCGCTTCGCGGTGGCCAGGTTGTTTGCGTACACTGCCGCCGACACCAGCGTGGCCGATCCCGTCGGTGCTGTGGACTGAATGATTGTCGGCAGCTTTGTGTTTGTCAGCGAGGGTGTCTGGCTGGAGGTCGCAGGGGAAGAGGTTGGCGACGTCGTCAGCTGGGCGGATGACGGCGTGCTGGTCAGTGCTGAAGACGAGGTTCTCGGGGCTGATGACGATTTTGACGATGACGACGTTGACGATGACGATGTTGACAATGCCGATGTTGACGATGCAGACGTCGACGAAGCCGTGGAGGTTTTCTGCGGCGTTTTCACCGTGGTGACGCCTGCAGTAGTTGTCAGAAACGGCACCGGCGTCACGCCAGCGGTGCCGGTCGTAGTCGTGCCATTCGCAGTCGTGTGGTTCGCAGATGCCGTGGTAATTGTAGTTGAGCCGCTAGATGAAGTTGCCGATGTTTCAAAGGTAGACCGGGGCCCGGTTGCAGTTGTTACGGACGACGTATTCGACGATTTGGTAGCGGCTGCCGCGGATGCGTTCCCGCTGCTGCTGGTAAGCGGAACGACCAGGCCGTTTGACGTGACATAGGTGATTGTCGTCGACGACGACGATGCCAGTGGAGTGGCTGCTGTCGATTCTGTCGAGTTGGTCTTTGTCGAGTTGGTCGCCTTTGAGCTGGTTACTGTCGAGATGGCTGCTGCCGAGGTGGTTGACGTTGAGGTGAATGCCGTCAAGGTAGTCACATCGGAAGAGGTAGCCACCGTTGAGAATGCTGCCGTTGCGTTTGTCCCCGTTGAGTTGGTGGCCGTTGAGTTGGTGGCCGTGGAGGTGATTGCTGTCGGTGGGATCACCGTCGAAGCGGTTGCCGCCGAGGTGGTGCCCGTCGAGGTAGTCCCCGTTGAGTTGGTCCCCGTCGAGTTGGTCGCCGTCGATGTGATTGCTGCCGGGGTGATCGCGGTCGAAGTGGTCGCCAAGATACTTGCATCGGAAGACGCCGTCAAGGCGGTTTCCGTCGAGGCGGACCCCTTTGAACTGATCGCCGTCGACGTGGTCGTCGATGCGGTTACATCGGAAGAAGTAGACACCAGCTGGACAGATGTCGTCGTCGCTGTATGGGAAAGCGGACCCAGGTTGAGGGTGCTTGACAAGCCGGTCGACGATGACGATACCGACGATAAAACAGCGGCAACGGCAACCTTGGTTGTGTTTGAAAAGTTGTCGGCGCCTCTCCGGATGTGCGGCCGCAGGGGTCCAGCCGTGGCAGCGGCCGCCCAGAGGAGAAGCGCCGCAGGATATGCGATGTGCATTGTCGTTGCTGTTGGTGCAGGATGGTTTTGATGGATTTTTTGTGTATTTTCGTTTGGTGGTCTTGTCTGTCAAAAACAGGCTCCAGGTTTTCTCTTTTGCAGGAGACAGAAGAGAGGGCGAGAAGGGAAAAGGATATTGGTTATGAACAGAGACAGAAGCCAGCTGCCGACGGTGAACAGAACACGATTAAGAAAGGAAAACGTTCTGTGAGTACAAGTGATGTTCGATGGAGTGGGCTCTAGGCGGAAAACACAAAGGAGATGACGGGGACAGAGCCCGTTTGAACAAACAAACCTAAAGAGAAGTGAAATGGAAGAGAGCAAAGCCAATGGTGGCGGCTGCAAGAGGGGGGCAGCGACGAGAAAACAGAAAGAGAGAACGAGGTGCAGGTGCTATGGCGAAAAAGAACGGCTGAGATGCAGATCGAAGGAAAGCTGAAAGGGCGAGGCACCAGGGGCACAGGCTAGAGAATGACTAGGATGAAACGGCCGTTGGGCTCAGATGACAGCCAGGCGATAGGTCAGGGGCAGAGGGAATGTAAGGAAAGCTGGCTGCAGAACGACTGGCAGCGGAGAAGGCTGTGACGAGGGAAATATACTAGAGTGGGATGGAAACGAGAGACGCGCTGCATGAGAAGCCATGGAGCCGTCCGGATCTAGACAAAAGAGGTCCATATGGCTATCCTTTTGTATCCATGCCTTCTCGTCCTGGGCCCTTTGTCCGCCAGAGTCTAGACGCAGGTCGGCATGACAGAGACAATCGCCTTTGCCAGAGGGCCTCCAGCCGAGGCCGTCTTTCTCTGCTCCTTTGTCCCAGCTCTTTGGGACCAGGGTACGTCTCATAGCCCGGAAGAAAGACGGCGACTGTCAGCCAGTCATGTGTCCTTTGACGCGGGCCGCGTTTTCAGTCCTAATCTCGCCGCTTTCTTCGCCCGTCGCCATCTCTTTGTGGAGCCTTGTATTCTTTCTGCCCGGGGGGACAACCGTACTCTTTTATCCCAGCAGAGAAACGAGCCAAGGGAATCCAGCCGGAACAGGGCTTCTGGTTCCCGGAAGCGCCAGAATGGGTCTCCGTTCAAGCCGACAAGGTCGTCCCTCTGTGGACGCACCATGGTACAAAGTCCTGTCCAGAGAAAGGTGGCCCACTCCATGAAAGCGACAGCTTCCAAAAATACAAAACAAAAATCGGATGTTCTCGTCCAATGATTTATTTCAGTGGGACAATTCGGGTCCACTAAATAGCCTCCTTGTTTCTGATCAACGCTTAGCCGCTTGCGTGCTGAGCTGTGATTGGTTGGCTGGCCTTTGACAGCCTCCTCGTCTTGACGCCTCTTCACGACTCGCATGGTGCCTGGCGCATGCAGGCGGCAAGGAAGGGGGTGATTCATAGGGTAATTTTCGGTATCAGTGCCTCCGTCCTGGGCCTTCCATTCCACATCTCAGTCTACTGAGCTTTTCGTATTGTCGTACGTTGTAGAGGCGTAGATAGACAGTGCTTCCTGTAAAGGTGATTCCAAGTATATCACTGTTACGTGTTCTGGAGTAGAATCCGTGACACATCGTTACAGGAGCGTATAAGAGAACCACCTTCATTTCGTATAGGTTCTACACGGAATCGGAGATTTGAAAATCCCAACTCCCATACGACTCCAAAGCGTTAGGATAGAATATGGCAGAAACGAACAGAAAAGACAGCTTGCGCCACAACGCGCCGGCCGTGCTATAATATATTATGTATGCCATGTTACGCTGCCTAAACAAACTATTTGGACAGCTTGTTTCCCTCCTCTTCGTGAACTCGTCCGGAATTGTATTTGCGCCATAGTTTGTATACCTCAGACGGCGACCTTATTCAGCCATCCGTGGAATCCAAGGCTCACGAGGTGGCCGAGCTCTGTTGACCCGTCTTCTCGAGTGGGGCTTTTATCAATGTCGTCTAAGATTCGATCAATGTATTCGCCTGCCGCAGAAAGACGGAGAATATGAGCAATCGCACAGTGAATGGCCAGAAGCCGCGGCGATGGCGGCTCTATACTTCGGTCCTCTGTTAGATAAAGAGTGCGCGTCACTGGAAGCGGTCGGTAGGACATGCTGGAAAGTATGTCAATTCGATACGTATGAGGCGGACCTGGCACGGACTCGAAAAAAATGCGAAATCGGCCAAAAAAGGCGTGAAACTTGGCTGCCAGGGTATTGCGTTTCTTGGCCGGTCGATGTCACTACCGTCCAGCAGATGGATAACTCCATGGTCAAACATGTTTAGAACGGCCAACACGGTTTTTCGCGCAGGACTCTAGCGCGAACATCAGCCACTTGAATGTACTCGCATATGCACAGCAGCACCTACCAGCTCATTTCCTGATTCCATGTCCGTCAAGGAGTGCGGCAATATATGGGCCACTTTTAGAATGTCAAAGTCGTTCTGGTCGGACAGTAAATTTCCGTCGTCGTCTGTTGCGTTAGGACCATCCGCCTCGTGCCGTTCATCAGCCTCGTTCTGGTAAAAAGACCGACTGATGACACATCTATGGCGATCACGGACGAGACAAGCACCTCGAAGTTCAGAAGTCCGCTCATTCGTCCCGACAGAGTTGTCCATGACATGTCCCTCTCCCTGCGCTCTCCACACTACTGCCAGAACCACTGGTCCTAGCATTGCCTGCGCTAAAGTGATCAAGTACTTGGTAGAATCTCCGCTTTGCTTGGATACGCTGACCCGCTTCTAATGATGGCTGGTCCGGTGAACTGAGGAAGATAGCCTCGAGGGACGTCCGATGGCGATAGTGCGGGACAGACGGGATGGGAGGAGCAGGGTCCATTTTGACTGTTTGTGTCGACGAGGTAGCTTCAGCTCAGCTCCTCAACGTACTGTAAGAGTCCAGAGTTAAGTACATAGTACGACTGGCGTTCACGTGACCAGGACAGGCGTATCTTCTTTCTTCTCACTCCGTAGATCCTTCTACAGCAGGCTGCACGTGATCTGTATATCTGAATTGCCCCACTCTTATACACCTACCCATCTCAATCGTCGCCGGCCATCGTGGCTTCGCTGTCGCTCTCGCAGCGCGGCCGTTTCCGCGAGAGATTGATGACCAGGACCGAGCGCGGTCTCTTGTGGTCGTCCTGCCTCTGCGGCTCTTCCACGTGCCAGCCGGGGGCATCGCCGAGGGAAACGACCTGTGTCGAGTCGAAGACGGTCCTCTGCACGTCCGTCTTGAAAATGCGGTTCTTCTTGCGCGGCAAGTCGGCTGACGGCGGCTCTGAGGTGGTGGTGAGCGTCGTGGTGGTGGTGGTGGTGGTGGTGGTGGTCATGACGGTGGTGCGGGTGGTCTGCAGCAGCTGCTGCTGCAGCTGGGCGGCCCTGCAGGAGGCGGCCGGGCGTGGCGGGTCCTCGTCGAGGCTGCCCAGCCACGACTCGCGCACGGCCAGGCCCAGGGCCAGGGCCAGCGGGCGGGCGACGGCGTTGCCGACCATCTTCCACTGGGCGGCGGGCGGGCCGATGAGCACCTCGTCGTCGGGGATGCCCTGGGCCCGGCGCACCTCGAGGACGGTCAGGGGGCGCTTCTCGCGCCAGTGCAGGACGGGCCCGGACCAGCCGTCGTCGACGTTGCAGGAGGTGGTGACGGTGGCCAGCAGCGCGGTGGGGTCGACGCGCTTGAAGGCGTTGGTGTTGAGGCGGCCGCGCAGCACGGCGTCGCTGTACAGCGACCGGAGCAGGGGGGAGCGGCCGTCGTCGCCGCGCTGGGCCATGGTCTTGGGGACGTTCATGCCGTGCGGGAAGCGGGCGACGTACGCGATCTGGCGCCGCATGTTGTCCGACGTGCCGGCGCACACGCGGTGGTCCGGATGGGGGACGCAGACGTCCACGATGCCGTCGTGGATGGTGGCGGGTCCCGTCTGCAGGTCGGCCGTGGCCTGGCCCACGGAGACAAACGGAAAGGCGGTCGGGCCCTCCCAGGTCTCGGAGATCCAGTCGCCGTTGCTGACGCGGCCCACGGCTGCCCGGCCCATCCCGGGCGGCGAGCCGTGCGAGGGGAGCGGCACGGCGGGCAGGGCGACCTCGGGCGCGGCGAACAGCAGGAAGACGCGGCGGCGGCCCTGCGGCGCCCCGTAGGACCAGGCGTTGCCGAGCATGATGGTGAGCTGGTAGCCCAGGCCGACCAGGGAGCAGAGCAGCTGGCCAAAGATGTCTTCCCGATGGCGCTGGCCCGGGCTGCTGTCCTTGGCCACGATGGCGGGCACGTTTTCCAGGATGCCGTACTTGGGCCGGTACAGGTCGATCATGGAGGCGAACGACGCGATCATCGAGCGGTTCTTGAACTGCCGGGGCGCGTTCTTGTCGCTGGTCAGCGCCGAGAAGCCCTGGCAGGGGCTGCCGCCGGAGATCAGGTCGACCTCGCCGGGCGCCGGGACGGCGCGCGAGAAGCGGCCGTGCAGCGCGCGGCGGAGGAGCTCGTCGGCGGATCCGAGGAAGGGCTCGACGGCGTCGGCGGCGGCGGTGTTGGCCATGAGGGTGTGGATGGCCTTGTCCCAGATGTCGTTGGCCCAGCAGGTCTCGATGATGCCCGAGTCCTCGAGCCCGCGGCCGAGATTGCCGCAGCCGCAAAAGAGGTCCAGCGCCCGGAGCTTCTTCTGGCCGATCCACGTCGGGTCGAAGCCCTGGCGGAACGACGGCCGGTCGCCGTGCTGCAGCGGCACGCACGCATGCTCTCGCGAGCCGGCCGGCGCCTGCTGGTGCGTGAGGAAGAACAGGTTGCCGGCCCCTCCCCGGTTGTAGGGCGAGGGGATGCGGGTGGCGGCCGGGAAGACGCGCACCGTGCAGCGGCCGACGATGCTGCCGGCTCGCACGGAGACGAACTGCTGGCTGTAGACGAGCTCGTTGTCGGCGGCCTGGCGGGCGGCAGGGTCGACCGCGCGTCTCCGGAGCAGACGTCGCAGCCGGGCCATCTCTGCGCGTTCGCCGTGCAGCCCGTGCTCGACGAAGAGGGCGTCGATCTCGCAGGGCTGCGTGAGGACGTCGCCCGCGGACAGCAGCGCCAGCACCGTGTCGCCCACGGAGAGGGGACGGCCGGGGCTGCTGCCGGGGCTGCTGCCGGGGCTGCTGTCGGCCTCGCTGCCCGTGCCGGCGGCCGCCCCGCGAAAGAACACGCCTCTCCGGCCGAGCTCGGCGCGGCTCCTGTCGCAGACCACGTGCTCGCCGCGCAGCGCCACCCACCGCTTGTCGCCGTGCAGGTATGTCTGGCGCACGAAGAAGTCGGCCGTGGTGTCGGGGCCGCCGAACCACTCGACCGCGTGCACGCCGGCCACGTCGCCCTCGGCGATGCTGTTGCCGGCCTCGTCGCACGTGCAGTGCGCCGACAGGAAGAGCTCGTTGGGCCACGGGTAGCGCATCTGGCGGCAGGGCGTGTGCTCCGGCGCGTAGAGCCAGGCCACGTCGAGGGAGCGCTGGCCGGGCCGGCCGTCACTCACGCGGTGCACGAGGCCGTACCAGAACGGGCTCCTCTCGCCGTCGCCGCTCCACCCGGTGCCCGACCCGGCGGGATCCCGGGCCACCGAGACCACGTCGCCGGGCTGGATCGGCGCCGTCCGGTCGGTCACGTGCCGGCCAGCCGAGACGGGGCCCGTCCGCAGGGGCGGCTGCTGCTGGGGCAGGATGGAGCTGGAGGCGGCCGCCCCCCCCGTGGCCGGCGTGTTGGCGAGGTAGGGCCCGATGGCCAGGTGCGCAAAGAGCGCGTAGTTGTAGGGCGTGACCACGGTCGGCTCGACGGGGCCCTTGGTGAATCGGGCCAGCGGCGCCGGCGACGGCGTCTGGCTGCGGTAGAGCTGGCAGGTCACCTCGCGGAACCAGCCGAGGCCGCGGCCGCGCTCCTCGCCGAGGATCGAGCTGAGCTCGCGCCAGAGGTAGCCGCTGTGGGCGGCCACGGCCGTGCGGAAGTCGTCGCGGCCGTAGCGGCCGTGCCAGCGCGCCACCGCGGCCGAGCGCGGGTGCACGCGTCGCAGCCAGCGCGCGAAGCTCGTCCGGAAGTGCGACAGCCGCACGTCGCGGCCGTCGTCGGCCATGGCGCCGCAAAAGTCCACAAAGTGCTTGCCCCAGTCCGCGACCCAGGCGTACGCCGCGAAGAAGCGCCGGTACACCGCCGACGGCCGGCCCAGGCGGTAGTACAGCGTCCCGGCCCTGTTCTGCTCCGACCGGATCCAGACGCGCTGCCCGACCGTGTCGTGCTCCGGGCCGTAGCCGTCCACCGGCGCCTCGCCGAACGGCACGTGCTGCACGTAGACGCGGCCGCCGCCCGCGCTCAGCACGCCGTCAAAGTACATGCGGCTGTTCCGGCCCTCGTCGGCGCCGAGAAAGTTGAGCGCGCACAGCCGCGGCGTCTTCCTGTCCGAGTGCGTGTAGATCTCAAACTCGTCCAGGGCGAGCTCCAGATAGTCGGCGTCGCCGCTCTCGGCGCGCATGCCCGCCACCAGCGCGCGCACCGCGGCCGCCTCCGTCACGACCGGCAGCGGCGGCTCGTAGTTGGCTGCCGCCGACCGCGGGCTGATCATCGTCGACGTCGGGAGCCGAACACTCGTTCCTCGATGCCGCTCGTGGGCGCCCGGGGCCGACACCCCGCCTGCCTCCTCCATGGCGCGCCGTCCTGGTCCCCGCGTTCCCGGGGAGATTCGCGCAGAGAGCAGGGAAGAGAGGAGGGCATGGGACGGCGGATGTGTTGCTGCACACTCGTGCCTTGCAAGAACTGCCGTGTTGGCAGCAGAATCGACGCTTCACCACACGTCGGGCACAGCTGGGGGGCCTGGCCTAAAAAGGGGAGAAGACGCGTGGCCAGCAGACGAGTGAATGCCCTTCCTCGGCATTGCCGCGGCGAATTGTGGGCTGTCTTGAATTGCAGGAGGTTGGGGGCCGTTCAGTTGTGAACTAAATGTGAGCGCTGATTGGCCAATTCGACATCTGGAAATCGCCAGCCTTGCACATTCACATCGAGATTGCCTCAACCGACGAGTTTGCCATTTTCCACGCCAGAAGTCGGCCGTCTACCTTTGTGTTCTATGTTTTGTTTGTTTTGTTTGTTTTGTTTTGTTTTGTTTTGGTTTGTTTTGCTTTATTTTATTTTGCTTTATTTTGCTTTATTTTATTTTGGTTTGTTTTGTTTTATTTTAAGCTATTTTGCTTTCTTTTATTTTGCTTTCTTTTATTTTGCTTTATTTTGTATTATTTTATTTTATTTTATTTTATTTATTTTAAAATCTATCGTACCCTTTCCGCATATACAGCACCCCCCGTCTTCCCTTCCCGCTATATCCCCGGCCGCACCCGCGACCAGAAGGCGGCATTGTTCTCGTGCCGATGCCACCGCACATACTCGTCGGCGTCTGCCTCGCTCGGCCAGTGCCACGTGCAGTCCCTTGTCCGCTGCAGCTCGCGCAGCTGCCGCTCCACGCCCGCCAGCACCTCCGCCGCCACCTGCGTCTCGGCAAACGCCCGGAACATGACGAAGATCCGGCCCATCGTCGAGTGCTGTCCGTGGTCCACGTCCTTGGCGTCCTCCAGCACCGTCTCGTCGTCCCACATCTGCAGGATCCACCGCACCGCCCGAACCATCCCGTCCGTGTCCCCCATATAGCCCAGCGTCCGCAGATAGTTCTGCAGGCCATAGGCCGTAACGTTATGGGCCGTCGCCGGGTGGTGGTGTGCTGCCGTCGATGTTGGCGTGAGCTCGTCGCTGCTGCTGCTGCTGGTGCTGGTGCTGGTGCTGCTGCTGGCAGCCAACGGGGCCACCATCTCTTCGAAATTAGCCACCAGCGTGGCGTGTGCCATCTGCAGCAGCGGTTGCATGCCCGCTGGTGATCCCGTTTCCATGGCCTTCATCGCCGTCATGTCTGTCCACCACAGACACTTCTGTGTGGTCTTGCAGAGAAAGTCGAAGATGATGGCATCGATGCCGCCGGACATCTTCACCAGCCCAAACACCCGCAGAGCAAGAGCCAACGCTTCCTTGTCGTTGAGCCGCCTGTCCTGCGTGTTCTCGGCGCTGACGAGCAGCTTCGGCTCCGCCAACGTCCGCAGGATGCTGTGCCACGGAGCCTTGTACGTCTGCCCGTCTTCCAGCGTCGGCGGGAGCCGCTCTGCACAGATGTTGATCGCATGGTGGATGAGCCCTGTGCGCCGTATCTTGCCCAGCCGTGCAGGCTCGACTGTCAGCCGCGGCTGAAACCGGCACATCAGATCGACATACGACCCCAGATTGCCCAGCGGGATTCTTCGCAGGAGATTGAGGGTAGGCCGCGGGGGGGCGTGAGGACGGGCGTGTCGTGAAATCGTAGACGGGCTGGCCAAAGGCACGTGCGGGAGCTGCAGCACAGCGATGGCCTCCTTGTCCAGCGGGCTGTCGTGCAGATAGCGCATCGCTGCCTGCATGGACGGCGCGTGCCGCACCAGAACGGAGAGACAGTCGCCGACCGGTCGCGCGCCGTTGCGCAGCATCTGCGAATACAGCGCCTCCACGGCCGGCGGCCGCAGTCTCTGCTTCTCAAAGGCCGTGAGCGTGGCATCGTTGACCGAGAAGACCTCCCGGGAGTCGCCGGGCAGCAGCGTGCGCGCCGACTCTGGCAGCTGGCTGATGGGCGTCGCCACCAGCTTCTTGAACATCTCCGCGTACACCTGCACGCTCGGCTGCATGCCGTCCACCGGCGCCGTCTGAAACTCGTGCCACGCCTCGTTGATGTCCCGCGTCGCCTTCACCCGTGCCGCCCACGTCGAAAACACGTTCAGGCTGGCCCGCCGGCCCGTCCACGTCCGCGGGCTCAGCGATCGCGTCTGCACCGTCGGCGCCTCGCCCGGGAGCACGCCTCCCAGGACGCTGAGCGCCCGGTCGTGCTCCGTGTCCGCATAGCCGGCCTCGCGCATGAGCACGCCCGCCCTGACGCTCTTGCTAAAGTCGTCTTCCGGCCGTCTCTTCTCGTCCAGCCCGTCCCAGTCCCGGCGGTACGGCGGCCACGTCCGGATCATGCGCAGCGAGACTCGACGCTCGGCCGCCGACTTGCCCAGCGCCAGCATCACTCGGCGGATGGCCCGGAATCCCGCGCGGTTGATCAGCAACGGGCGCGGCATCGTCGTGGACATTGCCAGCAGCATCTTCTGCGCCCGCCAGTTGTAGCGCATGTGGAACACCGGGTTGACGGGCGACTTGCGCTGCAACAGCTCCAGCGCGTGGTTGAACACAAAACACGAGTCCGCGTATGCCTGCCGCGTGCCCTTGGCCACGTGCTGTATGGTTTCGACATACGAGCACGCCAGCCTCGCTACGGCCTGCACGGCCGACGGCCACACGCGAAGGTAATGGTAGACGAGCAGACGAAGCAGAATGGCAAACGTCTGCTGCGTCATATTCAGCCCCGGGTCCAGTGTGCGTCGCACGGCCCCAAACGGCAGCGTCGCGTCCGGAGGAGACGCCTTGGACCGGATGTGGTGGCGGTAGACGTAGCTGTAGATGGCCAGGAGCGAGCTTCCCCTGCGGAACGTCTCGTCTTGCCGCAGGAGCTGGAAGAGCAGGAATATGGGCTTTGGCCGGTCCGCAGAGACAAAGCGTTCGATGCGCTCGTCCGCGTCCTTTCCTGCCAGGATCCAGAGCCAATGGTGAATGTCGCCCTCGGAGATGCCCTTGAAGGCAAGGCTGTTCAGCCGCGTGCGCCACTGCACGTCGTCACATAGGCTCAGCGCGAGGCTGGTCTGCTGCCGCGCCTCGTCCTGCCGTATCATCATCTGCAGCGCCACTATGGGCAGTCGGAGGCTCCGGCTCCTCGCCGCCTGGTCGAATCGCTGCCATGTTCTAAAGGTCAAGGGCGCTGCTCGGCTCTTGAGCCGCAGTGCCAGCGTTGCATTGGGCGAGTCGTGGAGGTACTTGGGAAACCTCCGATGGCGCCGCCGGATGAAGACAGCGCCCGAGCCGTGCTTCGGCTTGGCTGTGTGTGGAAGGCTTCGAGGTTGGAGAGTTGAGGAATGTCGTGGGGTCTCCGAACAGCCAACGTGAGAGTGCGAGATGTGGTTCAAGCCGAGGCCCAATTCTGGGCCACGCCGCACCGCATCTCTATGCAGGACGATCCTCGAGGCCAGCATGAGCAGATCACACGGCGGGCGACCATCTCGGCGTGCGAGAGAAATGCAGTTGTTGGGTGCGTGCGGCGAGAGGCAGGTGTCCCCCAAGCTTGTAGGGGCCCGAAAATTGTAACCATCAAAAGAAGAACTCTGAGTGGCTAGCGGCACATCACGTGCACAGTCACGTGACATCGTGCTATCCCGGCCGGCAGCCCGCTCCAGAAATCTGCAGTGGCAATCGCGACGTGACTCGCATTTAGAGGGGAACAGCCAGTCTTTCTGCACCATATCTGCCACCAATAGAGAGAACCGTGCCAAGATGATGGCGATGCCATCGCCCTTCAATCTCGTACTTTTAGAACACGTTGAGATATACCCATTCCACCGACGAGAACGGCTGGCCAGCCGGTTCTGTGACTGAACGAGGCTGCACTGCACATAGCTAAAGAGGAACAACCACACAATATGCCAGCCCTGAAACGAAAGCGTCACCAAGACGAGGAACAGAGCAAGCCGCGCCCAGAAGAAACCGGCCGGCCACGACGTGCGACGCGCCAAATATCGATTCCTCCCCCCCCACTCCCCGTACCACCAAAACCAGCTTCCCAAGGACGCCCATTACGCGCCAAATCGGATGCTGCTGCAGCGAATCCACACGATGGCACCAGAGCGAAGGCACGAGGTCGAGGTCGAGGGCGCCCACGGCGTGCTGCTGGTGATGCTGCCGTTCAGGAGGCAGCAGCCAGGGTGGCCTCGGTAGCCAAGAGGGGGAGGCGGGACAGCAGCCCGACGATTGCCGACATGAGCCACGAGCGAGATCCAGAGCAGAAGACGAGACGTTTCGCCAAGGCGCCAGACGCTGTTCTCGATTCCGACACCGAAGCGTCTTCGACCGACGCTGGCTCCGGAGATGAACAGAAAGGAGAGGACGAGGACGAGGACGAGGACGAGGACGAGGAAGGAGACGAAGAAGGCGAAGACGAAGACGAAGACGAAGACGGCGACGAAGACGGCGACGAAGAGAACAACGCTGAGACCCCCTCGAGGACAGCTCCAGACAAGCGCCGTCCAAAGAGGCCGACAGCCCAGGCCGCCGCCACAGCGCCTGCGGCATGGATGGCGGCCAATAGGACGAATCCACTAACAGCAGACGTGAACGGGCCATCCCTTCAGGCACCGGTAGAGGCATCCGAGAAAGAAACTGCCTCTGGCCACAATCCGGCTTCCCCCAACACCACCCAACCCAAGACGGCCACGGAGATCAGGCCGACACCCGCGCCTCGACAGATCCGATCTGCAGACGCCACGCCCGTCCTGGTGCCGGCCGCTGATGGAACACAGGGCCTGCTGAAATCGCCGACGCCAAGAGAGCCCGCAGGGTTTGCATCTATGGGCCCGATCAATGCGCCTGCAGCAATCCCGCGCGGCCGCGCACAGCAGGCCGTCCCCTCCGCCGGCTCGCCGCTCAAGGCCGCTGCCCCTCCGCCCAGCCCCGCCCAGCCCGACCGCAACATCGACAAGGTTGTCCTGGGCAAGATCTGCTTCCGCGCGTGGTACCCGTCGTACTATGGCAAGGAAGTGCTGGGCGAGACGTCGGGCAATGCGCACCACGGCAAGGGCCATCCGACCGGCTCGCACCATGTCCTCGGAAGCGGAAAGGAAGCCCACCATGGAGCCCACCGCAACAACCAGCCCATGCTGGACCGTCTCTACGTCTGTCCTCTGTGTTTCAAGTACTCCAAGGAGATTGTGCCCTGGTGGGGGCATGTGCAGGTCTGCGAGCGGCAGTTCCAGATCCCGGGAGAGAAGATCTACGTGCATCCAAAGGGAGTCCGGACCGTGCGTGTGCCCGTGCAGCCGACTCCAAAGGCCAGGCGCAGGAGGGGGGGTGGCGAGCCGGAGATCCAGTTTGTCGAGCAGGTCGTCAAGGACGAGGGCGAATGGAGCGTCTGGGAGGTGGACGGCGAAAAGGACGTGGTAAGTAAAGCTGTCCTCCCCTGCTGCTGTCGCCTGCCGTCAGGCTTCCTAACCCGGCTGGCCAGCTCTTCTGCCAAAACCTGTCGCTCTTTGCCAAGCTCTTCCTCGACAACAAGTCGGTCTTCTTCGACGTCACCGGCTTCAACTACTTCCTGCTCGTCTACACACCGCCGCCGCCTGCAGCGGAACCGCGCGCCACGGCATCTGATGCTGCTCCCACAGACAGTGTCGGCTCCCTGCCACGCTCGCGTGTGATTGGCTTCTTTTCCAAGGAGAAGATGTCGTGGGACAACAACAATCTGGCCTGCATCCTGGTGTTCCCCCCGTGGCAGCGCAAGGGCCTCGGCGCGCTGCTGATGGGCGTATCCTACGAGATTTCGCGTCGAGAAGAGGTCCTTGGCGGCCCCGAAAAGCCGATTTCCGATCTGGGCAAGAAGGGCTATAAGCGGTTCTGGGCAGGCGAGATCGCGCGATGGCTGCTGGGCCTGAGTGTGCCGTCCGAGCAGGGCAGCAGCATCTCTGGGGACGGCGACGAGGAGAAGGCGGTCGTCATCGATATCGCCGACTGCAGCCGGGCAACGTATATTGCGCAGGACGACTGCCTGCTCGTTCTGAGGGAGATGGGGGTCGCAGAAGATGCCGGGATGGGGCTGCCCAAGAGCCAGTATCGCAACGCACTGCTAAGCGATGAGCATGGAGCTGGAGCCGAGGACCGGCCACTGTCACCGGCGCCAGAGGCGACTAGCGGTGGACAGGGAGCACCGGCAGCATCGACAGCCGGTTCTGTATCTGCAGCCGTGCTGCCGGCAGCGGGCGTCGGCGTCGTCCCATCGACATCGCCGAGTGCTCTAGATGGGAGCGCGGCCTGTGCCGCGGCGACGGCGGCAACACCGGCCTTGTCCGAAAAGCAGGACGTGCCCAAAGAGGTGCAGAGGGTCCGGATCTCCAAGGCAGCCGTTCGTCGATGGGTGGCGAAGAACCGGGTCAGTCTGGAGAGGGCGTGCGATCCGGAAGGGTTCGTCAAGACCTATACCAAAAAGGACGTGCAGCAGACGACGGATGAATGAGGCCTAATGCTGTGTTGGAGACGGGACGGAGCGGGATGGAGCGGACAGCCCGGAGACAAATGCCTCGGGTACTGCGAGTCGTGTACGAGTAGAGCTGATTGTACAATGTAGAAGTATGAGAAGAGAACGATCGATGATCAATGCATGCACGCCCTGCGAATGCGCTCTCGGGCCCAGTCTCCGTCTGCTCGTCTGCGACGGAGCAAGGCACTGGGAGAACAGAGCCAGCAGAGAGCACCGGCTCTGTATTTTAGGGAGTTTGTAGAAAACTCGCGGTTGCAAGTATGTACCCATCGACAGGCATGTCGATATCCACAGATGTGTCCACACAGCAGCTGTGGACACATTACGTCAATGGCACTAGCAGCATAACGGAGCAGGGGTGACCCGTCGACATGGACTCGCCGATTTATGGCCGGCAAGAGGGACGGTCGAGACGGTCTGTAATTCGTGCCGGGGACAGGTATCCTGGCTCCGTAACGCGCGAGAGAGTCGCGGTACCCAACCGTTATTCGTACTGTGCCAGCGTCAAAACGGCTCTGCGAATCCGTTTTTTTTGTCAAACGGAAGAGTTTACAAGACGGGACTCTACAGTCCGTAAACCCAAACCTGCTCTCAAGCCTGCTCCGTAAAACCATTTTCCGTAAAACCCATTCTCTGTAGCCCATCCTCCGTAAAACTCCTCCGTAAAACCTCTCCGTAAAAACCGCTCCGTAGAACTTTCCGTAAACCATCCTCCATAAACCTCTCCGTAATTTCACCTCGTCCCGTATATTTACTCGCAGCAGAATTCAGACAAACTCCAACGTGGCAGAGCAAGGCGATCGCATTCGTATGCTATGCTGCGACAGACCATATCCTGTGAGTTTTTCATAATAAAGCATTGAGCACGTAGTCTGTAGATGTCAAGGAGGTGCTGAGATGTGTTGTGCAGAGCGCCTTTTTACACGAGAAAGAGATCGCGGCGCAGACAGCAGAGACGGAGTAGTGTCGTGGAGATGAGAGTGCGCAAAAAAGATACAGGTCTCTTAAATGGCTACGTTTTTCGCACAGCGCTGTAACATGGCACAAAAATTTCAGCGCCCGCTAATTACAGAAACTTGTACCTGAAAGATACTTGCGAAATCCGAGACTTTCCGATTTACAAAAACAAACAATGGGGAAAAGAGGACTTGGCCCTCTCCGTAGTGTGGGTACTTTGGAAAGAAACGGAAGGTTTCATGCAGCGCTCGTAAATAAAATCCATGGGCGCCCAGGCGGAACACATAAATTAGAAATGCGCTATCCCGAATAGGAATGCTTACATAAACGGCCAGCACCCAATAAACGTGCGCCATCCCGCATCCGTCCCAGCTGGGCCCCCAGCTGGGCACAGGTGCAGCAACCTGCGCACAATAGCGGTAGGGTAGCATGTGCTGTGTGAGATCCCAGCTCCGAAAAGGTTAACTAGACCCTGAAGGCACAGGCCGTCCCGGCGGCTGCCGAGGTTGGATCTCTGCCCATCTCACTTGACACTCTCTCGCTGCCGGATCACTCTTGTGCTATGCTCTGCGGTTCTTTTGCCGGGAGCTCGATCGTGATGGCCTGAGAACGGGCGATTGGGCCACTGGGCGACCATTGGGGAGGATGGAGGGATCTGGACGGAATCTCCCTCTCTGAGATTCGCAGCTACTCGTGCTTGCGGGGAGAAACGGCCCTGCCGCCTCCCGACCAGGTCTTTCCGAGAGCCCGAAGACGTCCGTCCTGCGCCTCGCGTCTGTCTGACCCGCCTCCGTATCTCTGTAATTACGGAATCTCCGTCGCAGGATCGGACAGACGGACGAGAGCAACGACAAGTGTTCTTTCTTGTCGCTGACGAAAAATACTTGTAACGGAGCTTCCCACTCTAGGGTGTGTCACTAGTACACCTGTAGCACTAGCATCATCACTCTAGCGTAGGTATCCTGTACTTGTGCGCTCGTCGCGGGTCTCGCACTGGTGCCGCCGCTAAGTGGGGGTGGCGGTCTCTGTGGCTGCGCTTCCCCACTCTTTTTTCGCAAAACTTGGACTGCGGCGGAAGCAGGAGCCAGTAAGAAGATCCAAATCGGCGGGAAGAGGGTGTGGCTGTATCACTTGCACGTTCCGTCACACAAATGGAAAAATCTTATCTCAACGCAGCCCAGATTCGATGCCTCACACCACAGCAGATTTTTGTCTGACCCACGACACCCATAATAACCAGCGTGCTTTCTCGCGCTTGCGGTTGCTCCAAACAGGCATCAGTGTCGTGATGGGGTTCAAATGAAAGCCCATATCCGGGTCGGGATCGCCTCGTCGCTTTTTGTGTCCCAGAAGCCCATCGCCAGAGCCTCCATCGGCCAGCGAAGCTGTTCGCACTCGCCCCGACAAAGTGGACATGCCTCATCAAATCCTTAGCTTTCTGGTCGCTGATTCGTTTGTCTTCCGACTTTGTCCGAAACGGAGGGCCCCCAGGTGCACCAAACACACCCAAATCCTTGCAACTTGTTCCCTCTCCATCAATTTTTTTGCTTGCATACACTCGTATGCAGTCTTGACGAACTTTGTTTTCCATCACATCGTCTTCTTCTCTCCATCCTCGAGCCTTGCCCTCCTTCCTTGTCGGTTCGGGTCTCCGTCTTGGCAGCAGCCAACGAGACCGTTGCCAGCAGTGCCCTGTCTGCTCCCATCCATCCGTCATTGCTCTTCCTCTGTCACATAGGGTTCTGTCTGGGTTGGTGGCCCGTGGAAGCCCTCTGCAAAGAACTGTGGGAACTTTCCCCGGAAGAAATGGAAACAGGCGTCCCCACGAGGCTGCTCGACGAAGCTCTCTCGCGCTCCCTTGCCCTGAGCACCCATTGTAGCTCCCGCCCATTGACCTATCAGGTCCGGCATCCCCCCCTGGAAGGCAAAATGCTGGTCCTTGCCTTGCGACGCTCTGTACCTCCGTATAGCGCATGCTCCATAAGGATACCTCGTCCCGTAGCTGTCCTCGTAGCGTGTGTGCCGGTGTCTTGAGTGAGGTTGCCCGAGTACCCACCGCCAACCACCAGGGCCAAGCTGCGACCCGGTAGTTCCCACTTCTTTTTTTCCCGGCTTGCACTGAATTCACTCATTCCCCTTCGTCCATTCTCGGCTCCTCCTTTCTCCATTCCCTGCCCTTTCCCTCTTTTCTCGCTTTTCTCTCACTATTTTTTTTCTTTCCCTCCCCTTTTCTTCCCTTTCCTCCCACCTTATCCACACCCCAAACAAAAGAAAAATCTTTTGCCTTGCCTCGCTTTGCATTTTTCTTCCCCTTTTCAACTCTTCCCTCCATCTTCTGCATCCTCTTTTTTTTTTCTGCTTCCCTTCGCAGCTTCACATAACCGTCGCAATGGCTTCCCGCGTCCTCGCCTCCAGACTCACCACCATGGCCACCAAGGCCGCCCGTCCCGCCATGCGGACACAGGTCGCTGCCAAGCGCACCATCTCCGGTAAGCCGCCGACAGCTTTATTTCGATATATCCCCCCCTCGCCCTTGAGCCTCGCAGCATCTGCTTGTTTTGCCTCGGTCCGGTATCTTTTCCGGCGATGAATTCTTTGCAATGGCTTTTTTTTTGTATGAGGTGTTTTCGAGCAGCTCTCGGAGCTAGAGCTTATCGCACAACTGGCCTCAAATAATTTTCATCCCGGATCTTCCGGACATGCTCAATCGAACAACGAGAACCATCAATTGGTGAATATGGGCATCATTGCTGACTTTGCCATCACCAGCCGCGGCCCGCCCCAGCCCGTTCCAGGCCGTCAAGCGCCAGCAGACCCCCAGCCTGCTCGTCCAGGCCGCCACCAAGAACGCCTTCGCTGGCCGCCGCATGTACAGCTCCGAGATCGCCAACGCTGCCGTTGAGGTCTCCAAGAACATTGGTATGGGCTCTGCCGCCATTGGTCTGACCGGTGCCGGTATCGGTATCGGCCTGGTCTTCGCTGCCCTGATCCAGGGTGTTGCCCGCAACCCGGCTCTTCGCGGCCAGCTGTTCTCGTACGCCATTCTGGGTTTCGCCTTCGTCGAGGCCATTGGTCTGTTCGATCTGATGGTTGCCCTCATGGCCAAGTTCGTACGTATTTACCCCTCTTCCCCACAATGTCCGACCAGGAACGGCATCGATTGCCTCCCATGGTGCCGAACTCTCAGCTAACCATTGTGGCCAGACGTAAACAACGACAAACAGCACACCTCGCCCCTTTTATTCCTGAGGGACCCGGGGTTGGCATCTTGTTGACCACTCGCCGTTTTTTTGTCGGCCCACCGCGGCCGCATAAAGGCGTGGGTGTTTGGTTGGGAGATGCCGCAATCCAGTCAAGTATTGCCAAAGTGTACGATCAACGACAACACGAAAGCAAGATAATCAGGAAATTCGAGGTTTGTAAATATGGAGGGAAAGGCAAACCGAACCTTGTAAAAAAAGAAACAATAAAAATTTTCAACCAAAAAAATCCGACCCGGAGGCGCGCGAGGCAGTTGTTGGTTGAGAGGGCAAACGGAATGACTGAGAACAGGGGAATAGGAGGTATTGCATTCACCACAATCAGTTGGAGATATACCATCATTCTCCTCATTTTCTCATTCTCTTGTTCGCCATCAATAATAGCATTAGACCACTTGGGGATCTTTCTTTCTGTAAAACGGCTTCGTTCTGTTCTCTTGAAGCCCCGCGGCCGTTTGTTATCTTGGGAAGTGTTCTCAATACCACGAGGACGTATCTCGAAGCCTTTTACATTCACCAACCGTTGCCAACTTGGCGTGAAAAGTGAGCATCAAGCAGCCAGGGCGATACTTCCAGGAAGCAGCCCGCGACAGTGTCCCAGGAAGACACCACAGTATGGATGGGTCGGTCGAAGATGGTAATTCGCGAGACAGGGAAGGACAACACCATTCGGCGCATGAATCGCTGTTAAAACGGAAAATGGGAGTGCATTCAAATATTGCGTCTCAAAAGTCCCATCTCTAGTTGCAGGACTCGGATGGCATAGTGCAGGCGGCTGTTTCTTCCGGCGCCAAAAACTCCACTTGGAGCCTAGCTCTTGACTCTCAATTGGACGCGATAGATAAAAATCAGGTCTATTAGCGGTCGTTGATATGGAAAATTTATCGTCAGGGCGGCCGTTGAGTTCCTACAAGGAACACAAAGAAGAATAGAAAGAATTGGAAAGGGGGGAGAGTGAGATTTACGAAATGAGGAGAAGAAAGAGGAGAAGGCAGCGGCGACCGACCCTTTATGAGTCTCCCACACCAACCCGGACAGCCCTTTTCTGTTTTATCCATTATTATTTTATTTGGCTGTGCGTGCTGAGTGCGGGGAAGCTTGTCTGGGGATGGCCGTTCCCGATGAGCTATTTATATCGTCACGTGATTCTCCATACATCGGAACACTGGCTACATCCAACATGCAGACGACCAGCATTAAGTGGGCAGTACTGTGTATCTTGTATATCTTGTGTATTTCTTATAAATGCGCAGAGCTACCTGCTTGGCAAGGCAAGCCCGGACTCCCTTGCATCAAAATCGTGCCCGGCCACTACTTCCATTTTGTCCCGGGTATTTCCTGGTATTCAGCCTTGGAAAGACCATACGTTTGGTCTTGAGTGGAGGCAGCGACTTGAGCGCATCCCACATTTCCCAGATTCCAGTGCGCCGTGCCGGGAGCATGCTGTATTGTAGGCTGTAGAGATTCTTGCGATTGATCGGTGGTACAAACTTGCCGGTGAAGAGGCAGAGAAGCACACGCGGCGCGACGTAGTGCTTGCGAATGCGTGAGCCCATCCGGAAGTACTGGTGGAACATTGCCTTGAAAGACAGCGGAATAGGCTGGGGGAGGTATAGATTGTCAGATATGCCCGAGCGCAGTGTCTGCGGGGAAAAGTGGAACACACCTTTAGAGAGATGATGGAGGTGGACGGATGACTCGGTGACGAAGAGGTCGGTGCTGCGGGTATATAGTTATGGGTATCTCTTAGTTCAAAACGAATGCCGCCTGGAGGAAAACAGATTAGCATTCTTGCGCTTTCTTCTCTTCGATACAGCGAGGCTGCTGCTACTCACCCGGGAGGCGCCTAGGGTCCTTGAACCGAAGCATAAGGGCAAAAAGAGGGAAATGGTTGAGAAAGGCGAGAAGGGTGTCGAAGATGGCCTTCAGCGTGATAATAACCATCCGCGCAATGGCGAAATTGAGATAGAACACGACGACGGTGGGCAATAGGAAGAAGAGAAACGTAAATAGGATAGTGCCGACCAGTAGCTGGTCCAGGTCGTAGTCGCAAGAGTCGATTCGATTCCGTAGCACGTTGTGCTTCTTGCCTCGGAACAGGTGGAACAGCGAGACCAGGATGGACAGCTGCCAGTGGAAGATACGCGCTGATGCGAGGTAGAACGAGTAGATGTGGATCGTCAGGATCGAGAGAAGGTCGGAGAAGAGCGCGATCGGCATGCTGGCCCCGGCAAAGCTGGAGAAGCCGATGAACCAGATGATCTGAGGTAGCGCCGGCCGGAGGGCCTCGATACAGCCTTTCTCATAGTTAGTAGGTCGGCGGTATCAGAGGGGAAGGGGGAGGATCAAACATACTCGCCCAGTAGTCAATGACCCACAGGAACAGGTCGCCTAAAAAGGCGGCCAGCTCGCCATTGAGCTTCAGGCCAGCCGGCCACCCCATCAGCCACGATATGCTCCTCTGCAGGGCCTCCACCGTATATGTGCTCAACAGGTTGCTGATCTGGTCGGCGGCCCATCCGGCGTTGTCGATAATGTACGATCCCAGGGCAATGCCGATGATGACGTCGTTGGCCACCAGCCACAAGCTGTTGTAGAAGCGAATGTAGTCTGGGTGGCTCGTCGTCACGCTCTCCCAGTCGTTCTTGCGCTGTCGCAATGTCACGTACTGCATGGGCCAGTAGCAGAACTGCAGCAGTCGGATCTCTACCTGCTGCGCCGTAGCCGATATGTCCTTGAGGGCGGCGTATCTCGGCCGCGCTCGCCACTCTAGAACCAGCAGCAGCATCTCGGCCGCGATGCGGTGTCCTAAAAGCCCCAGCACAAAGATGCGCGTGATCACAGGCAGCACATACAGCATGATGAGCTCCCAGAGCCAGCGAATCGCATTGTCCTTTAGGGTGGTGGCCGACTCTACAACGCGTTCGGACATGCTGAGCACGCGCTTCGATCGGGTGCCGATGCGCGACACATTCTTTTGCAGGAGCTGCTCGAGCTCCCACGACCAATTGATCTGGTTGACGATCCGTGGGAGGGCGCGCTCCTTGGGCGATGGCGTGCGCCGCACCACCGAGTGCAGCTTGAGCTTGGCAAGAAGCTGCTGATACTTCTCCTTGCGCAGCCGCTCCTGCCTCTCGTCTTCGGCCTCGATGTCGTCTGTCGGCTCGGCTCGGCTGCTTCCCGGGCTGTCCCAGCGGTCCTCAAGGGCCAGCGAGATGGGGTTGAGAGAGATATACTGCATGCTATGGGGGAGGGGCCGCCGAAACAGGACAAGCTGGATGTTGGAGGCCCGGGCGCAGGTGACCTGGGGCATGCGCAGGCCTGGTCCGGTTGCGACGCGAACCCAGGAGGGGTCAACCTCGAGGCTGTTGTCGACGGCATTGGACAGGCCTAGGACGTGCATGCTCGACTGGCCGCAGAGCTCGTAGATGCGCGAGACCGGATGCGAGCTGCTCCGGAAGAACGTTCCGACCTTGAGGGCAAACTCGACATGGTGCACGTCTGCGTCCTCCAGGACGGCGACAACGAATACGTCGAGAGGCGAGTTCTTCCACCCCACCACAACGCCAGGGTGCTCCGACCTCGCAATGTCGACCGGCCAAAATATGCGCATCAGGCCATCATGCTCTGGCATGACAACCCACGAAGAGTGGCACAACGAAACGGAGGGCCACGTTAAATATAAAGAGGGGTTTCGTCCAAGCCTAAAAGGAGCCACGCCGCCTCAGTTGCTCTCGCGCCGAGATGCCGTACCCGGGAGACCGTGGATGCTAGGGTCAGAGGAGCCGAGTCAGTGAGCTGTAGCTGCCGGGGTGGGGGAGGGGGGGGGAGGGGGGGGGACGCACCAAGCTGGCCTCTCTTGTTGCCAGTCGTTCCACCGGAATGAAAATGAGGATGAAGAACAGGGAGAGCACGGCAAAGCCCCGGGCGGCACGAGTCTGTAGTATGCGGCCATACAAAGCAATTAGAAACATGTTCCCAATGCATGACGTGGGAAGGGAAATCTCGTACGACGACTCCGTAGTTCCAGGCGAAGATGGCCAGCTCATAGAGACGAGTCACCAAGTCCCAGCGAGCTGTGATGTAGCCAGCCACAAATATCCCGAGGGTTAGGATGGAGAAGGGGTGCATAGAATCCGTCGTCCCTATTGTCAAGTGCACATGCCGGATCGAATGACAACGTGGTCGGGCTGCTAGCAGCGGCAGACAGGACAGATCTGGCTTCGCGAGGTTCGATCCGGGGACGCCTCGGTGCGCAGACGTTGTCGCGGTCGTAGGAGAGAGAGGTAGAAAGAGAGAAATCGTTTTGTCAGGGGCTGAACGAGTGGAAATTTGGTCTAGTAATGGGAGCGAGGTGACGTGTGGTTTGGGTTGTCGCGGGACTTTGAAATATAAAAAAGAGGCTGCGCGTCGCCTTCCGTCGTGGTCGTGCTGCAGTTTGTGGCAGCCTCTATGGCTCTGTGCTGTATCCGAAGCTGGTCGAACCAAAACAACACGCACAGACGTTATTCGTCAATCTCACTCTGGAAAGCCGTCCCTGCATCCTCGTTGTGAAGAAGAAGAAAAATGTGGTAGCCGCATTGACTTGCGAGTCTCTGGCATCAGTTGCGACTGTCGCTGCCCCACATCTACGTTGACGATCTGGCGAATCAGATCGATTTGTTAGAGGTGCAACGTGGACAGAGGGAAAGCGCGAATGAATATCGTAAAATCATAAAATCATGGATAGCAAGCTGTGATGTAAGCATATTAAGTAATCATGTGTCGTAGAGCTCTTTTCTAGTGATCCCGAGCCAGATCGATATGCTGCAGGATTGTTTCAAGCTCGCATCTTTGTCCATTGGGCCAACCGTCTGGCACCATGTGGGATATGCACGAAAACGAGCAATGTGTCAAGCAGGAATCGGAGGTGGGTATATAAAAATAAGAACATGAAGGAGGTGAAATATGACCACACGGCATTTAGACTCTTAACCTTTTCCAGCGCCCTGGACCCCATATGCCTTATGGATGTGTCCTTTGCTGTCTTTTATTTTCGTCCCATATACACATGGTCATTCTCCTTCTGGTCCTCCCTCGCTTCTTCGACCAGTTTGTCGATTCCCTTCTGCTTCAGAGCCACCTGCTCGAGCCTGTCAGCATTTGCCCGCAGCAGAACACAAAAAGCAAAGGATAATTGACTCTCACCTGTAGGCATTTCTGGTAGTCCTTGAAGAGTTTTTCACACTTGTCCTTGCCCTCGGCGGTCGTCGAGCTTCTCTTAAGAAACTCTACAGATCCAGAGTTAGAACTACGGCGCAGGCCAATATGCCAGCCTTGGAAGCTCGATGATATAAATAAAACGCTTACCTTCGCTGTACCACTTTAGGAAGCACGTGTCATATTTCCTGGTGGAAAAGAGTCAGCTGGCACAGCAAACAGAATATTTGGGTAAGAGACGCACTCTTTCAGCTCGTTGCACTCGGGTGCAAGTGACGCTGCCATTGTCTCAAAGTCTAGCCGTATGCGGCAATTTTCGATTTTATTCTTCTCTAGCCCCTGTAGAAATGCGGCCGGTGGATGGGAGGGGGGGGGGGGGGGGGAGAAAGGCGTTCTGGAGCAGAGGTGAAAGTGACACAGAAGATGTGGTGACGATATAAAGTTACATTTTCCATCTGGAGCGGCGTCTCTGTTTGGGGGGCTTTTCCGGCCGAAAACCCGCTAAATTCCGGCACCCAAGCGCTGTAAACATGTGGGTGGTCGCTAGCTGCTAGTAATCTGATGTTTCTGCCGTTGTGTGGCAAGACTGCGTCATACACCATAGGTAGGACGCGGTGAAATTGATTACCATGACTGCGCCATGATCTTCTTTTGGTATTGCCTTGCGTGGCAGCTTACAGCACGTATCTCTTCCTCTGAGTCGCTTCAGCGCATGTGTCCATGCCGTGATATATGTCCACTCTTTTCCATTATACCGGCTCTTCTTTTTTTCTTCTCCCGTTAATAGCACCGGTCTATCTAGCGCTCCCAAGCCATCGGGCTCTATCTCAGAAAGCAGGATAAAGACCAGAGCCAATGATGAGAACTGTCGATTCTTGTAGGGAAAAATACATGGGGGAAGATGTAGTAGAGACAAAAATATAGGATGGTCCCGATGAGAGATACAAAGCAGTGGTGCCAGTCCGGCAGAGAGAATGAGATAGCGAGAGCGAAGCGGGCAAGCCAGGAGAATCGGCGGGGTGACAGGCGAAGCTTTAAAGCAGAGATCAAGCTATTACATTCCATCAAACTCGCCACCAAGGTCATCCTCGTCTAGGTCCCCGTCTTGTATCTCCTTGGCCATTTCCCGCTCCCGCTCTCGTGCTTCCTGAGCATTCTTCAATTCCAACCGGTGCTGGTTCATAGGGAACCTCATTGCCTGGACCGTCAGTCAAACGACCACAAACACGAATGGGCTAAATAGACATACCTTGACGCTCTCGTCGTGCAGAGCAAGACAGGCACGGATACGGTCGTGGAAGGCCTCGCCCGGCTCCCGCGTGGCGTAGACGTCACCAACCTCCTTGCTCTTCATAAATCCGCGCTCGCGGTCCAGCGTAGCTTCAATGACACCATCCCGAATGGCCTTGGCCACAATGTACTCGGCCGACTCCTCGCTGCCCAGATGCAGACGAATGCAGATGTCGCGCAGTGAAATGCGGCTGTACGACAACGACATCATCCGAATGCCTGTCTTGATCACGTTCTGACGCAAGCGCAGAATAAGCGTGTACGTGCTGTCCTTGCGGAATGTGTCTGCGTGGTCCGCGATGGTGGTCTCAAAGTCCTCCAGGTTGCCCACCCGTACGGCCTGCACCAGCAAGAAGTAGGGGTGCAGAGCGTGCTCCATTGTCGGTTGCCGGAAGATGGCCCGGTCAGGAATGTCGCCCATCAGCAGCTCGACCACAAGCAGCAGCTTGGTCGCCGTCTGTGCGAAGCCCACAGCCGAAGGGCTTGACGGCGCTTTCCGGGTGGCGGCAGTCAGGTGCTCATGGGCCTCGGTGTAGTTGAGCTGAATCGCACGAATGCGGCCCAGGTAATACAGGAAGCGGGCAACCTGGTTGTTCGCGGCATTGTCGGGGAACTTGGTGTGCGAGACCAGGAGGTCGGCCTGTGTAATGTGCGATGTCGAGAGGTAGTTCCGCAGCAGCAGCACGATGACAGCAGCCTGTGTGTCGACGTCCTTGCGAAGAACGGCCGTACGTAGAGCGGCCAGCAGAGCGGGGCGGATAGCAATGACAGGTGACTGTGGCGACGGCGGTAGCGGGGCCAGCTGTTCGCTGAACATTGAGTAGTAGAAGTACGCCTTGGCCGAGAGCGAATCGAGTGTACGGCGGTTCAGGGCGTGGATGCGGTTGGCCAGGGCGCGCGAGAAATCGAAGCCGCGCTGGAACTGCTTCGAGTCAAACAGGTAGACCTGGATCAAGATGCCGAGGAAGATGTCAATCTCGGGAATGGCATCCTTCTTCGGGAATGCAGAAGCTGCTGTAGGAGGGGCTGCAGAGGCCCCGTTCTTGGGTGGTGTTACGGAGGGAGTGTCGAGCTCCATCTCCGGGCTTGGCCGACGGCCGAGCGACAGGTCTTCCTGGCCCAGGGCGGCAAGCAGCTGTTTTGCCACAGTGGCCGAGGCGGACGTGGCCGAAAAGGTCTCAACAATGACGCCCACAAGAATTTCGGGCGTTATGCGTTTGCGAATGGACGAGATGGACCGTAGAGCTCGGAGAGAGAAGCGGGCGTCGAAATGAATGACAGCGCGTTCGAGAAGAGCGAAGCTGGCTTTGATATCTGGTGGCGCAGAGGGTCAGCACGAATCCACCAAAGCGCACATGCGCACAGCCTATCAGGGTTGTAGAGGGGACCTCGGGGAAGCTCGTTGAAAACGGCTGGAACCACACACCTGCTGATGCTTGGACGGCCGGGTCGACCTTGACGACCTCGTCTTCGGCACCGTCTTCGGCCATGGCCACGTCGCCGTCAGTGCCATCTGGTGCGCCTTGCTGGCTGCTGGCTGCCTTTGACGGCGGCACGACAACGGTCATCTCCTCGTCGCCGTCCTTGCTGGCGACGGCCTTCTTTTTGCTCTTGAGCGCAGCTTCCTCGACCTCCTTGCTATTCCGAATGCCGCCATTCTCAACTGGCTCCTTGCCGTTGCCGTGAGGTGTCTTGCCTGGCATTGCGACTGTCCTTTGTAGGTTTGTGGCCGGAAGGAAGATTGCACAGGTGATCTGTCGAGGCTTTGCGGCTGACGCGAAGCTGAGCGTGCCGTGGTGAGGAAATGCCCGGGCTGTCGCTGGATTTGTTCGCTGCGGGCAATGTCCTTGTGTGGGCACCTATCGTCGATGCCTGCTCTTCTCCTGTTATATATAGACGCTTGGTACTGTCGTGTTCTTCCAGTGATAGTTGAAGGGGGCCCGGGGATGGAAATGGGGGGTTGACGTGCTGGGTTTATCTCGTATTTTGTTTGTCCGAGGGAGAAAGACGACCAGAGACGCGGCTGAGCCGAAAAGAATTATGTGCTCTAGTTCAACAGGCCTGGACGGTGGTAGCTTGACAAAGCCTAGGTCTTCGGCTGGCGCATTCGTCCTCCGGCTGCGAGGGCAAAAACAGAGCAATGGACGGTGAGGGCAGAGAATGCAAAACAAGGGAAAGAGAGCAGACAGCCAATGCAAAAGAAATGGCCCGGTCAAATGCCACGGCGACTGGGAGAGAAGGAAAATGATGATTGCGTTGGACAGCTGGAAACAATCCTGGCTGGTGCACTGCAGAGGAAGGAGCAAGCGAACTACAGGCGTCGCAGTGTCCTAGAGTAGCGGCACTGCCTGCTGAAAGCGTCTTTGCAATTGGGCTCTGTTTAGGCGCCTGACCAGCAGGCAGGAAGGCGGCGTTTCGCGTGACGTTTGTCCATGGCTGCCTTGGTCTGGACCCATTCGTGTCCACCTGTCCCGCATTACTCAGCAAACATTTCATCATTGCATCTTGCATTTCCCGCAGTCCCATTTGATACGGAAAAATGCACAGGCCATGGTATTTTCCAAGCCTTGCGAAACAGATGTCCAAACTTAAGGAGGGCGTTCAGAAAGGTCGTAATCAACAGGCGCGTTCCGCCTTGTGCTTTAATGCTTTCAATATGTCCTGCCACAGCTTAGAGCTGTATCCTTGCTCCATCCTCATGCATGGTTTAGCTTCTGTGCCTGCAGGAAAAACTCCCGGCCATCTTGGAGAGCTTTGGCGAATATGAGACACACGTGACTGTTGGCTGCTATTCTACGCGCAAGTACTCGTAGTGGTGCCAAGTTTCATTCTACAAACCAAGTCGTTAACAATGCCATCTTTGTGTTCAGTGACTTCCTTACAGAACTCGTCGGACCAAAGAACAAACCTCGGTTTATAAAATGTAAAAAATAAAAAAGTCAAGCCCAGATCCGTAACCGTCGCCCTGTTCCTGAGTTCCATTCCCGGTACAAAGCAATACTTCCCCTGTCAACCACACAAGACAATTTCTCTTTGCAAACTCACAGCTTCCATCTACGAGTCGTTCTTGCTGCCAGACGTCACCTTGGCTGCCTGGATGACGCTCATCTTCGTGATCCACTGCACCGACGGCTGCACCTTGCGTACCGTGCGCAGTTCGTCCGAGGAATAGCCCGGGATGCGGATATTGTATGTGCGCTCCAGCACAAGCTGAATGTCACGGATCTCCAGCACCTTCGATCCGCGTTCCTTGGCGTTGCGGCATGCGGTATGAAGCACGTTGTCAACAAAGGAGTCGGCCAGGTTCAGAACGGACTGGATTGTTAGCAGGACGATCAGTGACGAGAGGAGGAAGTAAAGATATCAGATGTAGTTACCTCTTCCACGTCTGGCTGTAGGAGGTTGCCCTCGTGGCCCTCGGCGGTACCGCCGCACACTTGGCGAACCAGCTCGTCCAGCTTTTTCTTGTTGAGCACCCGCTCGCCCTCGCCCTCCATCTGGATCGCCGGGACCTTGGCCACGACTGGCTGGCCCATGACGCCACCGACCATGCCGCCGCCGCTTGTCAGGGTTGGTCGGCCAGGTGCCACGCCGCCACCAACCGCCACCGGCTGCGGCATCTGGGACGCCTTCTCAGACAGCTGTTTGGGAATCGGCAGCTTATCAGACATCCGCTGCGGCAGCCGCAACTCCGGATACCCGCCGGCAGTCGAAGGGGCACCGGGGGCTTGCTGTTGCTGTTGCTGTTGCTGCTGCTGTTGCTGCTGTTGCTGCTGATGTTGCTGCTGATGTTGCTGCTGGTGGTGCTGCTGCTGCTGGTGCTGCTGCTGTTGCTGTTGTTGCTGCTGCAACTGCTGCTGCTGGAGCTGCTGTTGTTGCATCTGTATCTGCATGTGCATCTGCTGCTGCTGCGACGCCGCTGCCATTGCTGTCCCGCCAGCGGAGCCCGCAGCGGGGGCGATAGGCTGCACACCAGGGCCTCCTGGAGTGGTGGACATGGGCCCACCGCCAATCGAAGCAGTCCGCTGCTTGTTTGCCTCTTCGAGAGCCTTTTGGTGCGACAGAGCCCTGGGTGCCGTATTGAGGGGTGTGACTGAGTGCGGTGCTGGGACACGCGCCGTCGCCGCCGACACAGGCGTCGGTGTGCCCATGTTCGCTGCCTTGTTAGCAGCAGCAACCATTCCGCCATTCATGGGCAATGGTGGGGGCACCGGTGTCTGTGTAGCCGGCTTCTGCTGCTGTTGCTGCTGCTGCTGCTGCTGCTTCTGAGCCTGCTGCATGGCGGCTGCAGGGATAACAGGAGGTGGGATTGGGGTTTGTTGTGTAGGGCCCGAGGCTGGCTTGTTCTGTCCAAGAGTGGCTCCGTTGCTGGCCAGATTCGTATTGCCTGCAGGTCC
The DNA here is from genome assembly GCA_029299595.1 of Grosmannia serpens. Classification (NCBI taxonomy): domain Eukaryota; kingdom Fungi; phylum Ascomycota; class Sordariomycetes; order Ophiostomatales; family Ophiostomataceae; genus Grosmannia; species Grosmannia serpens. The sequence goes on from JANSMH010000149.1 coordinate 49,100, forward strand.
TTGTCTCGCAGCTGCCGCTAATGACTCCTTTTTGGCAGCTTCAATGGCCCCGTTAATATTAGCCTGCGAGTGTTGCAGATTTGTTTGCTCGGTTTTGATATTGCTCGCTTGCGGTTGCTGGGCAGCGGCTGCATGTTGTTGCTGTTGCTGTTGCTGTTGCTGTTGCTGTTGCTGTTGCTGCTGAAGTTGGGGAGTCGCGACGCCACCTCCCGATTGCTGCTGCTTCAGTTGTTTGGCCATGTCCTGCTGCTTACGGTAGGTCGCAATAAAGCGTGCTGCATCATCGTGGACCCTTTGGAACTGCTCTTTCTTGTCCTTGAACGTCTTCTGATCTTCAGGAGAAAGGGACCCGCTTTCCATACGAGTTTTATATAAACCTTCCAGCTTGATCATGTTGGCGCGAGCATTATCGATCTGCATCAGCGAGAGCCCAAGCTTCTTCTTCACTTCTTCTTGCCACTTGGCAACCACCTCGTGTGGTTTATCCGCCATGCTAGGGACCGGAAGGTAGGTCAACTGATTGAGATGTTGCTGTATATTGGCGGGAATTTTTGCCACCTGCTGTTGGCGTTGCTGCTGCTGGGCCTGTGCGTCTTGTTGCGCTTGTTGCACCCCGCCCGCTACTGGTCCTGCAAATCCGGGCTTGGCAGCACCCGCGTTTGGCGCTGTACCGGCAGCACGAGCCTGCTGCTGCTGCTGGGCCTGCTGTTGTTGGGCCTGCTGGGCCTGCTGGGCCTGCTGGGCCTGCTGAGCCTGCTGAGCTTGCTGAGCCTGCTGAACCTGCTGAACCTGCTGAGCCTGCTGAGCCTGCTGAGCCTGCTGAGCCTGCTGAGCCTGCTGGACCTGTTGGGCCTGGGCCACTTGCTGCTGCAGGAGCTGCTGTGCCTGTGCCTGCGCCTGCGCCTGCACCTGCGCCTGCACCTGCGCCTGCACCTGCGCCTGCGCCTGGGGCTGCTGCTGGTGCTGGTGCTGCATTTGTTGGGCAGCCAAGGCCCGCCGTTCGCGCACCTTGCGCGCCAGGACCGGGGCAAACTCGAAGATCTTCCGCCGCGCATTCTCCTTTTCCGGTGTACCCTCGGCAGACTCGTTGAACGTCTTCCACAGTGAGCGAAGCCCGCTTTCGTACTTTGCCTTTTCGACAGCTGAAAGCTCCTTGATGTTGCGCATCTGCTCAGGCCTGTACATGATGCCCTGGTGCTGCTGAGCTGCGGCTACCCCGTTGCCACCTGCCCCGGCAGGCGTCGGTACCACCCCGTTGCCATTGCCCTGGACACCTCCAGGCACCTGCTGCGGACCAGCCTGGTTCATAGCAGAGAAGGAGCAACGTGTCGCCTAGAGTGGTGTTTTATGTCGACGATGTCGTGGGTGATGCAAACAGCTGGTCGGACGTCTCGTCGGATATGAGAAGGTGAGCTAGACTGTGAAGCGAGCCCGATCGGCGACGTGAAGGGCCGTCAGCCGGAATCCAGTGGTTGACTGCGTCAGTTTAAATCGCGTTTCCCCGGTACAGGGAGTCATGTAGCAGTAGCGAACGGTGGCCTGGAAGAGCGCGATGAAATGAGGACTCTTGGTGATAAACCGTGCAAAGGGAGGTGCGTTGGATCTGATTTCGCGCCTGCACTTATCAGCCTTTCTACCCGCCACACTGTTGCGCCACATACGATTCTTATCTAATGCTTACTAATATTTCTCAACCACGCCCGGGTATTTACATATTTGTGACTCTCACGAACGGATAGCAACCCAAAGACTGGCTGTTTCATGGAGAAATGCCACATCTTGTCCCCAGATCAAATTATGCCAGTAATATCACTACCAGTATTTGAAGACGTCGTCGACATTTAGACATCCTCCACAACCGTAGCATATGGTATTCTTCTAAAAACCTCACGCGCTTTGTACCAACTCTATGCTGTTTCCTGCAGAGACGCCGTGAAGCGGGAACGAGAGGAGGGGGGAGTCGTAATGATATAGAAAAAAAGGCATGGTGAGCCCAGAAACAACAACCCACGTCCCAAAACTATACATAGCCAGAGGCATGGAGCCAAACCCAGTTCTATCCGACTCTCTGGCTTTTATATCCTCCCACGCCAAGAGCCAACAAGAAAAAGAAAATTCTAGTGAGATCTTCAGATGCAATTCCCAGGGGTAAATAAAGCGCCGTTCTTGGTCGACAATATTGAAAGAGAGGGGCAAATGGAGCTCCAGAACAAGAAGATGACGAACACGAAGAGCAGGGTTAGTTAGGTTGCGTCAGCTCCCACCGCTCTTCTTCCTCGTTCGCCCCTCTTAAAAGCGCCCGAGAGAGTCATGGTGCTGAAATAGGTATGTATCGTCGTGAAAAGGAAAAAAAGAAAAAGGGTCGCTAGACAGGGCTTTGACAGTAAATAATATAGGTCATGTAATCGTGGGGCCATCGTAAAGTACATCAAGAATGCGTGGTCGTAAGTGAGTACAGGTGTCTAATTCAAGCCGAGTCCACCTCCATGCTGATATAATCCAACGTATAGTACGGCAGCTCTCGGGCCAGGGTCTCACCATCCCGGATCATGTCGTCGTCGGTCGTGTCCGGCTCCTCCAGCTCTTCGATGCGCGGCGGCGGCGGGTCGGCGAACTGCAGGCTGTGCCGGTCGAGGCGACGGCGCAGGCGACGTGCACTCGCGCCGACGTCGTTGGCATCCAGTAGCATCTGCGGGTGGTTGAGATCCTCCGTGTCCGTGTCGCTGCCAATGCTCTCGCTGATGGTGCGCTTGCTGATACTTCCCGATGTCATGCGGCGGCGGCGTCTCTCGTCGCGCTGCTTCAGGAGAAACACGGTGTACTCTGCCTCGTCGAGGTCCAGTTCATCATCGACGGCCTCGCCGTCCTCTTCCGATCCGGCTCGGCACGTGAGATCTTCCAGCCCACTCATAACGGAGCGATCAATAATGTCAGGCAGCCGACTCGGCGAGGAGCCGGGCACAGACGGCGTCCTTTGCCGGTTGCGGTCTCTGGTTTGGGTGTGGCTAGGAACTGGAGCAGGACTGCTGGCTGCCTCTGACGATTCTGCTTCCTCGATCGTGCTTGGCTGGAGCACCAGCACGCGGCCGCCATCGCTATCAAAGTCGCTGATCTCCTCTATGACCAGGGTCTCTTCCGCATACAGTACAGAGCTTGGCGGACTGTCGGCGGCAGCATTGGGCGCTGCCGGTACGTCTAATACATCCGGCGCAGCCGGCGCGGCCGGCGTGGCCGGCGCATCTGGTACCGCAGCTGTTGGCGCTTCGCCGGGGGCTCGCCACCGCGTAGACGAAGACCGGGACGGGCTGGGACTCGCTGATGAGCTGGCATCCGACCCCGAGTCCATTTCATCGTCGTCGTCGTCATCATCGTCGTCATCGGCGTCATTCTCGGCATCGTCACTGTCGTCACCGTTATTCATGGTAGGGGAGGAGCCGGACGACCGTGGCGAGAGGTCGTCCGGTCGAAAAAGGTTAGGGCGGAAGGGAATGCTGTTGGCCCCGGGGCCAACCGGGGCAGGAAACTTTGTATGCTGAGGATTCGGCTTTATGGCGTGATGGGAGGATGTGTTCCGAGCAAACTGGTGGAGATGGTGGCTGTGACGGCCGTGTGGTCCGTGGGCCGGCTTATGGTGGCAGACCGGGGAGGCGGTGACGGGAGTCTGAGGCGGTGACGCTGGGCCCGCAGTGTGAGACATGTTCTATGTTTGGCTCCCGGGACGGCAGGGTGAGCGATTGAGGTCTTTCGTCTCTTTCTCGGCCTGGTCGATAGGTAGGAAACACTCTGCTGGGCAAGGTGTTGTCGCCTTTGCAAGAATTCCTGTTTGCGCTTCTCTTGTTGTCGTGTGTAAATTTTTTTTTTTTCCGCAGCCGCCCACTCAATCTCGAAAGCACCACGGCTTATCGCAATTGGCGAGGGGCTGTCGATCCTTTTTTTCCTTTCCTCTCTCTCAGCGTCCTCTTATTTTCCGGGGATTTTGCTGTGCCGTCGGTGCTTCTGGGGGGACGACACGAGAACAGACTGGAAGAGAAGAGAAAATAGGGCAGTGTGTAGGGGAGGATGCGAGGGAACAAACGGAGAGGAAAAGAGGGAGGAACAGAGGGAATGACTAAACGTCCAGCAATCTCATGGGCCGAGCACCCAATCTATGAACCTCCAGCGAGAGGAATGTATTGGAGTTTGGTTGGCTGTCATGATAAACCTCGTGTTGAGTCAGATGCAGGATTTCGCGCAGAACGAGGCGGCGAGGGAGGATGAATAAGAGAGGCAAGCACAGAAAAGAGGAATGGGGGAAAAGAAGACGGAGGGAGGGGCAATGCGCTAGGAGGACATGAAAATTAAGATTAAAAATGCAAGAGCAGCAGGTCGCGAAGAGGATCGGGGGGCGGGTGCGGCGAGTGGTTGCGGCAGGATGGTGGAGGACGGGGGGTGATGTATCGAGCAGAGAAGAGCTGGCAGATGCCAGATCTGGGCTGTCGTTTGTGTTTGAGTTGCGCTTTTTGCCCTCACTTGTCGGCTCTGCTGCTGTGGTTTAGTGCCCGCGTTTGCCTGCTCTGCGTGCTAGTGCTGCAACGGCCAATGTGCTGCAATGGCACCATGTAGTCTTGCTTGGCCTGCAGCTGGCATGCAACTGTTGCAGCAGCTGTTTAGCTGCTGATCCTGGCTGGGAATAGGCCTATGGTGGAGAGCGAGCGTTGATGCAAGTGGGAGCACGTTAGAGCCCACGCAACGGAACCTGGGGGCCACGGAGACGGACGAGAGGGGGGGGAGGGGGAGGTTGAATGGAGCAGTCGAAAGGCACGAGACGGGGAAATGGATGCTCGCGGCGACGAGAACGGGTCGTCGAGGAGCCGGCAGGTCGGATTGGCTCGCCAGGCGGATGGATTGTGGTCCAGCGAGAGCACCCGACAGCGATACACAAGGCGGGATGTCGACGCCAGAGGCAGAGCAGATACTACTCTGTATGTATCTTATATCGGTGTGCTTTGAGTGGGTTGAGAACTGGGGCCGTGGAGACGGCTATCTATGTCGTAACTCGGTGGCTGGCCTCTTACAGCAGAGAGACTGCGACAACACCTGCGGCCCCCAGCTTATATAGCAACGTCCAACAGGGGCTGACAGCTCTGCTTGCTGCTTGTGAGGCTTCAACGCGTGGCCGTTGCAGTCCCCCGTTGGGTTTGAGGGGGAGCCATCCTGTGTCTCTTTGGGACTTATAGCCCACTGGCGGAAAGCAAGCAGGAAGCCGACCCACCACAATGTCTCTACCGGCGGGCGGCACCAGTAGAAAATAGCGCCAGCGGCCCCCAGGCGGTAAGGAGGCGAAAAAACCGGGCCGGCGAGGAGCCCTTTGGGCAGCAATGCTCGAGACCCCCCCCCGGCTTTCGGCGGGACTGGCTTGATTCCTTGACTTTCTGCTTGCTTCCTGTGTAAATTTGATTGAAAAATTTGCTAGCCTACTGATCCCAGCCGGCATGGTGTTCAGAGGTGTGCGTGAGGAAGTGCGGCAAGTTGGAAGGGCGTGGAGTTGGCCGGCTGTGTTGCGCACGATGTGGTGGCAGTGGTGGCAGAGGTGGATTGGATGGAACAAAGAGGAAATGGGCTTGGATAAAACGGCGTGGCTTCAGCGCAAGGCTGCGAGATACTACGTAAGATACTCGTAGTGGAGAAGGAAGGACCTTGCCGGGGCTCTTTCCCATCTGTCACTATTATCTAAATTCTGTAACATCTCGTGCGACCGACAAGTGAGTCGTGCCTTCTTCAACGCATAGGGAGGCAAGTGCCGCCTATGGGACATTGCGCATCGCAACAGCTGTGGCTTCCTCCACTGTTTCTGCAGTTGGCACTGGAGAGAAGAAGGAAGGAACATGCGATGGCGCTAGAGCACGAACACTCGTAATGAGGGGCATTCATGCATGGACGACAGAAGGCGGTCAACAGTTCTGAGGGGAGGGGTGAGAATAGCGGGGCCACAGCGTATTCGGTCCCTACGACGTAATCTTTGTGTTCTCCAGGTCACAGCGCGTCAACGAGGCAGATCGCGTCTTCATGAAGATAGTCAGATGTCTGCATTCGACACGGGAAGAGCATCCACCCGCCACTCGCCACTCGCCACCAGCCAGCCTGCAGAATGTCGCATCTTGCCGTCTATCTCGACCAGATCTCGGCGTCCTGCCAAGGCATCGACAGCCTGCCGTGAGTGTGTCCGCACGAGAGCCTCCAGGGCTCTGGTCCCGTTTCGTTGGGCTGACACGTTGGCAGCTTCCCGCCGCCCAAGGTCTTTACCAATGCGCTGCTCTACAATGCCGACATTACCGGCCTGATCCGCGACACCGAGGCCCACGAGCGGGCACTGTTCTCGGTGCCCCCGCCCGCAAGCAGAGTGACACCGGCCGAGGCAGCACCGAGCGAGGCCCTGGAGGCTCCTGCAACGTCGTCGCGTCGGCGGCAGACCGTCTTCAACGTGACGGGAGGCGAAGTGACGACAGGCCCGCCGTCGGCACGGCCCAGCGCGGCTCCCCGGCGACGGACAGCGGTGGCCGCGGTGCTGGGCGGCGACCTCCACGCGCAGATCTCGCAGAGGGGCGGCGATGGCGGCGGCGGCGGCGGCAAGGGGGCGCATGCCGGAGGAGAGGTCGACATTGGCGTGCTGCTACAGGGGGCGGAGAAGCTGTGCTCGGTGTACGCGCTGCCGGGCGCGCTGGAGCGCATCCCGGTGCTGCGGCAGAAGCAGGCCCAGCAGAACAACACGCTGGCGTACTACGAGGCCAAGGTCGCCGAGCAGGCGCAGCGGCTGGAGGAGATGAACCGCGACTGGCGCGACGGGGACGACGACTATGACGACGACGGCGGCGCGGCGGTGGCACATTCGCTGCCCGACATGGCCACGGAGGAAGAGCTGCGCCGCGAGGAGGACGAGGTCCGCGAGCTGGAGCGCCGAAAGAAGGAGCTCCAAGAGCGGCTGCGCGCCATGGAAAAGGATCTGGGCGGGCTGCGGAACATGTGAGGGCGAGGAGGGCGAGGAGGGCGAGGAGGGCGAGGAGGGCGAGGAGGGCGAGGAGGGCGAAGAGGGCAGTGCTAGATGGGACAGGATAGTTCTTCTATGGACGGCCGGGTCCCCGTCGTCGTCAAGCCTCGCGTCTGGCCCGCACAAGCTCCCCGACAAAGGTGCGCACATCCTGGGCGCCGCCGACCTCGATGCTGTCGTTGATGATAAAGTGCGGCACGCCGCTGACGCCGCGGGCATAGGCGGCGTCGACCTCGGCGTCGACCTCGGGGCCGCCGCTGTCGCTGGCCAGCCACGCGCGGACCTCGGGCCCGTCGAGGCCGGCGCGCTCGGCAGCCGCGGTCAGGTCGTCGTGGGCGGTGATGTTGCCGCCCTCCTCAAAGTAGGAGCGGAACAGCTGGGCGATCACGGCGTTCTCCAGGTCGGTGCTGCCGGCCGTCTCGGCCTTGTGCTTGGCCAGCTGCACGAGGCGGTGGGCGTCGCGCGTGCTGCCGGCCTTGCCCTCGTACGTGAAGTTGATGCCCTCGGCGGCGCCGGCGGCGCGCATGCGGGCGATCAGGGCGCGGGCGCGGTCGGCGCCGAACTTCTGGGCCATGCGCTCGCTGCTGGGGATGCCGACCTTGGGCGCGTTGGGGTCGAGGTAGAAGGGCAGCCAGGACACGGCAAAGTGGTCGTCGGCGCCGCCGGGGACCGTCTTCTTGTAGACGTCAATGGCGCGCTCGAGACGTTTCTTGCCGAGGTAGCACTGTTTGGGAGGTCCGATTTCTCTGTCAGCAAACAGGACAGCTAGGGGGGGGGGGGGGGGCTTGGCCACTGACAAAGGGACAGACGGCATCAGAGATGACCTTGATGTTGATGACGGCCATTGTGGCAGGTAGGGGTAGTGGGAAGAAGGTCGGTTCAACAAGCGTGGCAAGAGACAGCTCGTGGCTTGTTCTTACACGAGTTTATAGTCGTAGCCGTTAGCCCCTCGTCGGAAATTCACGCTTGTTGCTTATAAATCAGGAAGCCGGGATTCAGCATCAGCCGCATGCGTAGTTTGACGCAGTGTAGTTGGACGCTTGGCATTTTTATTCCAGGGGTATCTATGGGTTCTATTCCGGTGTGCAAAATGAACGTCTGCCAGTGTCTGTAGATCGATGTCTTGTCGTCAACTAGGGTCATACCGTCGACAGGCCTCCAGAAGCGCGGCCTCGCGGCCTCGGCGATGTGGCTGGCGGCCTGGACGAGTCGTCTGCCTGTTGTCGCCATCCCGGTGGGAGCGCCGTCGGGCCCCGGGGTCGTGCTCTCGCCGGGTGTCGCCGTCGTGCGGCGGCCCGTCGGCCCGGCTGCCAAAGCTCTTCTCCGGCGCGCCGTACTGCACGTGTCGGTCCCAGCTCTCGAGCGTGAGGTAGGGGCTGCGCAGCCAGCTCCGCAGCTCGTGCAGGAACAGGCGGGCGCGGTCGCGGCCGAAAAAGTCGCGCAGCAGTTCCTCGGCCTGGCCGGCGCTGCCCTGCGTGTCCATCGTCTGGAGGATGGCGACGACGTACTCGAGGAGGAACTGGCGCGTGGAGAGGCGGCGGCGGCGGCGGCCGTGGTGGTCGTGGCCATTGTGGTCGTGGCCGTTGTCGTCGTCTCCCAGCAGGACGACCAGTTCCCGGCGGACAAAGGCGCGCGCGCGCGACACGAGGTCGGGGTCCTGGACGAACATGCGGGGCGTCAGCTCGCGGTAGTAGCGCGAGTGGCGGTTGGCGCCGACGTGGAGGGCGTAGAGGCCCAGGCGGTAGACGCGGCGGCGCCGATCGAGGGCCGCCGGCGAGGAGGACGACGACGACGAGGGTGCCGGCGTGTCTCGGCCGCCACGGCGGTGGTCTCGTCGGCGGCGCCCGGCCTCGGCGGCAGACGTCGGCACCGAGGACGACGGCACGACAGCGTCAGCGTCAGCGTCAGCGCCCGCCGCGGCCGCCCTGCCGTCCTCGAGCTCGGGCGGCAAGGAAAACGTCTTGCACTGGTCGTCGGCAAAGCCGTACTGCACGGTGGCGACGACGGCTTTGCACAGCGGACACGTCGGCCGGCCGTGCAGCAGCCAGCTGAGCAGACACAGAAAGTCAAAGTCGCGGTGGCCGCAGGGCTGGGCCGCGCAGGGCTCGGACACGGCGTCCAGACAGACGACGCAGCGCGTCTCGCCGTCGACCGCAGACGGCGCCTCGTTTGGACGCGGGCGGTCGCTGCCGCTGTCGGCAGCCATCACGGCGGACGGGCTGCCCTCTCGTGTGCTGCCATCCTCCTCATGGTCCATGATGCAAGCGGGTGTGCAGCCATGCAGGCACAGCGGGGGCTGGGTGGATTGGGTTGTGGAAATACATAGTAGAGGTTATCGCCAAGTTCATCTGCGAAAGAGGAGACAAATCGGATAAGAGATTATTACGTCGTCTCCGATTAGTGCATATATGCATACATAGCACACGCCCACCAAAGCCACTGAAAAGCTTGGCGACGCGCTACTGATCGCGTCTGGTTACAGCGCTAACACACGCGTGTTAAATGGGTACGACTCCTATGTCCCATCGACCAGACCTGGTCTTCCGCTTCCGAGTCCTCCACACACGGCCGCCACGATGCTCGACGCCGAAGAGAAAGCACGATACGAGGCCGAGTCGCAGCAGCTGCGCCTCGATCTCAAGACATGGGAGACGGAATGGGCGCGCGACCACGACGGCGCGAAGCCCGGCCGAGCAGACATTAAGCAGCACAGCGAGATTGGTATGGACGATCAGCCGCCTTGGCTGCCCGGCCGTCTGCAGAGTGAGCTAACAGGCCGGCCGTTCCGCGCGAGCAGCACAGAAGTACACTGCCTACAACCGAGTGCGAAGCATCCTGTCGGGCAAGAGGGACTCGAAGCGCGAGGCCAAGAAGGACGACTCGGAGGCCAGGAGGAAGCGCAAGACGGGCGCCGACGCGACGGCCGAGACGCCGACCAAGCGGCTGCGGCCGGTGGAGACGCCGCAGAAGACGAGCAGCAGCACGGTCGCGGCCGACGCAGTGACGCCCTCCATCTCGCGCCGGCTGTTCAGCCCCGTCGTGCCGACCTCGATTGGCCCGACGCCCCAGCGCGATGGCCGCGTCCTCGGCCTGTTTGACTTCCTGGCCGACGAGGCCAGCGAGGCCGAGAGGCGGAGGAGCCTGACGGCCACGCCCTCCAAGCGAAGAGAGGCGGCGGCACAGCCCCCAGTAGCAGCAGCAGCAGCAGCAGCAGCATCGGCAACAGCATCGGCAACACTGCCGTCACAACCACTGCCATTTGCGCTGCCCGTGGCCACGCCGCGCAAGCAGACGCTCAGCCACTACGGGGACGACGACGACGACGACGACGACGTGGAAAACGGCTACCGACGGCTGGGCCGCACGCCCATGTCCTCGGCCAAGAGGAACCTGCTGGACCGCTTCACGGCCGCGAGCGGAAGCCACGCCACCCTGTCGCCGCTGCGGGCACGCGACGCGAACGCGCAGCAGGGCGGCGGCGGCCCGCAAGAGCGCGCGCACGAGCAGCAGAGGCAGCCGCCGCCGTCGCCGCTGCCGCCGTTTGCCACGCCGACGTTTCTGCGACGCGCCCCGGCACAGCCGGCGGTGGACGAGAACGGCGAGTTCCTGTCGCCGCCGGGCCGACTGCGGCTGCCGCGAAAGCCGCTGGTGCGCGGCCTGAGCAGCGTGCTGGCCAGCCTGCGCAAGAGCGAGGACGACCGGCTGGACGAGGAGCTGGATGTCCTGCGGGAGCTGGAGGCGGAGGAAGAGGGGGGCCCGCCGGCGACGAGGCCAAAGGAGCAGCAGCAGCAGCAGCAGCAGCAGCAACAGCAGCAACAGCAGCAGAAGCCCGAGGAGGACATGCAGGTGCAGGACAGCCAGCGACTCCTGGGCGGATTCGACGACGAGGGTCTGTACGACAGCGCGCCCGAGGACCAGACGGGCCGCGACGGACAGCCGCTGCGGGTGTATAAGAAGAAGGGCCAGAAGCGCACGACGCGGCTGGTGTACATGCGGCCGACGCGGACGAAGCGGCCGGTGGCGGACTCGGCCGCGGAGCGCGACGGCAGCGACGCGGACGAGGAGGAGGCCGTGCCAGAGACGCAACGTGACGGGGCCGAGGCGGCCGGCGATGGCGGCTCGGACGGGGAATGGAGCGACGGAGAAGAGGAGGCCCGCCGGGCGACAAAGGACAGCAAGACAAGGGCCAAAAAGGCCAAGGCAAAGACGGCATCGGCAGCAGCCACAACGACAACAACGACAGCAACAGCAGACGGCACGGAGGGCAAGGCCGGGCCGGTGAGGCGGGTGGCGCGCAAGGTGAACGAGCTGGCGCACGCAAACTTCAAGCGGCTGAAGCTGCGCAACGCAGGGTCCAAGGGCGGGCCCGGGTTCAACAGCCGGTTCCGGCGGAAGCGGTGAGGGAGGGCGATACTGGGGCCGAGGATGCATGTACATACGGAGTAGGAAAAGGACACGAATGTGAATATGAATACCAGCAAGACAGGGCGGCGGAATAGCAAACACGGGACAGAGCAGACGGCCGTGCAGGCCGGGGGACGATCGCGCGGCTGGAGAGGAACGCCACCGTTCCGTGCGTCGGGACGAGCGATGCGAGCAGCCGAGAGCTGTACGATACCCAGACGAAAAAAGTCTTGGCGACGAGATTTTGACATGTCGGCACGCGGACACGGCTGCAGAGGCGATCGCTGCAGGTCCGACAAGACTACGGTAGGGCAGCCAGTGTGTGTGGGTCAGGGGAACAAGGAGGACAAGGAGGACAGGGAGGACAGGGAGGAAAGGAAGGACAGAAAGGTTGGCGACTGTTGACGTACTCGTAGACCTTGGCCCGTTGCCACGAGCAACGGCAGTCTGCGATGCGGCCGGCGGCTAGCGTCAGGCGTCTCTTTGCCTGAACCTTGCCGCGCACGGCTGCGCTTGGCGGTCGCGCCTGCCGTAAGATGAGGTGTTTGGCGACGGCCAGCTGCGACCATATGGAATAATGCTATTGTGCACGAGTAGGCGTACGGAGTATATAAATACTATTGCCACTCGTTCCTGCCTGATGCGGATAGGCGGGGCTGCACTGTTGCGCGCAGGTACCCTGCTGCGCCCGTCTGCGGGCGGGTGTACACGAGAGGGACAATGGCGAGTGGGGCCACACGGCTACCCCAGCCTCGGTGTTTCCCGGCCAACGCCGCCACCCCCCGATTCTGTTGACATCACCGAAATAACACCCCCCCCCCCCCCCTCCCTCTCCCCCCGAAAGTCAGAAAAGCGGGCGTGCTCAATGGCCGGGCGACGGGGTGTGCATGCAGCTCGCACGCTCGTATCTCACCCAGCTGCCTGCACGTCTAGCGTGGAACAGCAGTCGGCGACTTGTCTCTTGCCTTTTGTTCTCTTGGGTCGCCCTCTTTTTCTTCTGCTCCCGCTTCCTCTCCTTTCCACTACTTCCTTCCTTCACTCTCTCCTGCTTCACACCACCATTCCAGCCAGCCTGCGAGTTGCATTCCACGTCTCTTCCGTCAGGCCTCCTCTTCATCGGAGACGACCGTTGCCAGAGGACTCTCCCGCCCAGTCTCTTCCCGACTCTTTCCTCTTTCCGGACAATGATCTCCGACAAGCATTCCATCATTTGAAAGAAAAAAGGAGAGCATCGTGAGCAAAAAAACAAACAAAGAACACACACAATCCCTCCCAGCCTTCCCGGCCACGTCCTGAACCGCGCCGACGAACCCGCAACCCCCCCTCCGTCTCTCCTCCTCTCTCTGCTAATCTTCCACGAACGCTTGCTTCTCTCTGCTGACAGCCTGGGCATCTCTGTCGTCCAAACGAGACAGCCGTTATCCTACATTCCTGCCCAGCGCATCGCACCGAAGCGGGACGGCACACTCCATTCCATTCCCAGTTTCCGCTGGCATTCCGGTCGTTTTCAACAGCGCGTCTTCTCTCGCTCTCCACTCCTCGGACCCGCTGTCTACGTGGAGGTCGAATCTCTCTCTCTCTCTCTCTCTCTCTACAATCTCTCGCAGTCCTCCATAGGGCGGACCTCTACCAGACCCTTCCAGAACTGCGCGCCGGACAGACGTCGTCATCATGGCGCAAGCTGTTGTGCAGGTCGGGTGGTACCGTGAGCGATCCCTGGAATGCAAGTCCATGGGTTTCCGTAGTCTCTGTGCTAACCAGGCCTCTTTTCAGGATACATACCATTCCTCGGCTACCACCACGTGCTGATGATCCTCATCGCCGTTGCCATCATCTTATTATGTATGTGTCTTCTCGACATCCTTGCCTGTCTGACTCGGTCTACCAAGAACAACGACTGACAAACATCGGCACAGCACTGCTGCTGGCTGGCTGCTCTTCGTCAAGTCCGCTGATCCCGGGCATCTTCCTCCTCTCGCTCTACTACCATCACTATACGGCCGTGCCCTCCACGGCGCAGGTGGACTACAGCGTCAGCTCCGCCATCAGCAGCATCGCCGGCAGCGCCCATCTGCAGGCGCGCGTCGGCTTCTTCGGCATCTGCATCAACCCCGACGGCGGCGCCTGGCTCTGCTCCAACAACGCCACGGCCCTGGCCAACGAGATCAGCGTGGACCAGGATCCGCTGAACCTGATCTGGATGGCCGACCAGTTCAAGGACATGATTGTCTTTCCCTATCTAATGTGGGCCGTTCCTCCATCGCTGCTCTTGTTTGTTACCTAATTTCTGTCCACCCCGCTAACTCTCCCGCCAGAATCATCGCCATCATCTTCGCCTTTGTCTGCCTCCTGCTGCTCGCCACGTTCCCCGGCTGGCACGAGGAGGACGACAGCGAGGGCTCCGAGCGCGAGGTGAAGCCGTTCCCGTCGCGGTTTGTGTCGCAGATCTCGCTGGCCATCATCTTCGTCTCGGCCATCTTCGTCTTGGTGTCGGTGCTATGGCAGCACACGGCCTCGGTGGCAGCCAGCGTGATTGCGCAGGACTTTGGCAACGGCAGCGTGAAGTCGGGCATCGGTGCCAGTGCCATGGTCATGGGCTGGTTTTCGTTTGCGCTGCTGATCGTCGTGACCATTGGGCTGCTGGTCATGATTTTGAGTATCCGCGTGTTGAACTCGCTCGCCGATTAAGGCGCGGACGTGGACGCTCTTGGAGACTTTCTTTCTTGTACGCATCACGCATCACTTCGTCATGGACGACTACACCGAAAAAAAAAACGAACAACGACAACCAACAACGACAACAACAACGACGACTGACGACTACGAAACGACAAAGACGGCGACAACGGCAGACTTGATGACCACAGGTGTTTTGGCTTCAGTATGAACCACGGGTCTCGCCGGACACGATCTCGTTGGCCACAAGACGGCCACACAATGGACAGGGGAGTGGGCTCTCCAAGACAGACGGAGGGCGTCCTTTGCCATTGTGGGAACTGCGCGTTGCGCTTGGCATCACGTGAACAACCGCAGGAGTTGGTGATCGTGAACGCAGCAACGAAGCGCTGTGGAAAACAACGAAACACCTAGTATGTATATATAGAAGGTTCGGGGACCTGGGCATGCGCCTGCATTTGACTTGAATTTACGCTTTTGATTTGATGTGGCGACATGGGAAGATTGGCCGGACGGCAGACGTGAAGAACATGAGCTCACAGAACAATCTTTGATTTCGCCCAGCCTTGAAAGATATAGCACACAAAGCAATAGCCAACGCCCCAATTAGAATTAATTCCCCTGTACCAAAGCGAGAGTTTGCATATCCCCGTGCAGCCCAAGAAAGCGAAAGAATGGGTATCGTTGCAAATATGCATAAACAACATGCCTGTCCTAGTTTTAGAAGATACAATGGAGATACCCGCCGTCCGGTCCAGCCGCCAACGGTCGCCCTCGCCTGGCTGCCGGCTGCGGGGAGTGCGGGAGCACGGGAGCACGGGAGATGTGGCCCCACGTCCATCCCGCGACGGATAGGGAGGGCTGATGCAACGTCGAGGCGGCGTGTCAGCGATGCATTCCGATGGCCGAATCACGAGATGGCTCCGTGGTGTGAGCGTCCAGCCAGGCAGGGGGTCCCCCCCCCCCATTCGTGGGCACAAGACAAGGCTCGGCTCGAATCTGCCGTTTGCCCCCCCCCCCCCCCCCCCCCCCCCCCCCCCCCCCGCGCGCCCCACCCACCCCCCCCCGCACCCCCCCCCCCCCCCCCCTCCACCCCTCCTCTTCCCCCTCTCTCGCGCCCCCGTGCTCCACTCCACGGTCTGTGAGGCTGGTACGCTG